>CAJNIZ010002736.1:112622-126992 GCA_905231905.1 Symbiodinium pilosum
CCTAGACCCTATAACCCCTAAACCCTAAATCCTATAAGCCAAGTAGCACGGTCTTCTTTACCTCTTCTTCTTTTTGTTCTGTTGGATCCTCCTCGGAGGCCTGTCGCGGGAGATCTCGACTGAGGACTTTAAAGAATTTAAGTACCCATTGGGGTGGTATTAGAGGTATAATGGGGATAAACGTGGATAATGGAAAAGAGCATGGACACTAGTATAATGGGTTATGTAGGGTTTCGGGTTTAGGCTTTAGAGGCTTTAAGGGCTTCGGGTTTAGGAGTTTAGAAGGGTGGGAGGGTTTAGGGTTTAGGGGTGTAGGGTTACGACTGAAGGTTTCGAGATAATGGTAGAGAATGAAATTGGGTATGTTAGCAACAGACGTCCAATACCCAAAAGGAAACTTCCAGTTTGCAATTTCTTTTCCATTATATGCTCTATGGTCCAAGCTCCTAGTGTCCTAGTATCCTCCTTAGCAACCCTAGACCAGTCCCCCATATAATTCTTTTGCGAACCCTGTTAAGGAGTTCAGACTATGGCTCAGATAACCGTGGAGATTAGACCTACCCAAGGGTACAGGACTAGCGGCTTGAGGTTTGTGTTAGGACTGAGGGGAGGCTTCAGTGTTTGGGTCATATTTACAAGTTTTGCGTTTTGGGTGCGCGGTTTAGGGTTTGAAGCTTGGGGAATTTTGATTTAGGGGTTTGGGGCAGAAGCCCTGAACCCCAAGTATCCTAACCCGAAGAGATTATGATGCCTTGCATGGAAAACCCTAAGCCCTAAATCCTATGGGTCATGGTGCCTTCAGTAGAAAAATTCAGGTTTGCTCCCACGGAAGCATCCCCCCGTAGCGATCCATGCAACCTTGCCTCTATATGAGCTACTGCCTAAACTCCTAGTATCCCCCTTAATAACCCCTAAGGTAGTCCCCTATATAATCCCTATATAACCCCCTTTAAGGAGTTTAGACTATGGGTCAGATGATGCGGAAGCTAAGCCGCACGGTCAGTGGGGCTTATAGCTCATGATTTCAGGCAACTAACTCGAAAACAACTAATATTCCGCCTCAAGTAGATAGAATATGGCTTTGAGCATATTATAATAAAATCCCCATCTACCCCAGATTCTATCTACTTAAGGGGGACTAAAACCCTAACTTGTTGTTAATGACTTCAGGGCTCAGGCTTCGGGGGTCTGTTTCTAGGCAGGTCTGGTCCAACTCGACGACTTCAAAGTAGCTTGACCAACGGACATAACCCCGATGTAGTCCCTGATGGAGACCCCCGAAATGAGTATATGTGAATATGTATGCATGTATTTTCCATGATTGTCTGATGATCTAGTTGCCAGGGACACTCATCGTCGAGAAGCTCTTGTATCCCTTTCTCCGGTACTCGGCTCTATCAATCCAGCCCCTGTGACATACATATGAGATACGCAGGCCCTTCGTGTAGACTTCGATAGGCAGATGTAAAATATAGTACACGAGAAACGCATGAGGCGCCAAATCGTCGGTCAAATGTCCTCAATAGTTGTGTCTAATTCCCGTTACCCAAAGGATCCTAAGCATCTATACCCAGGATACGAACCCCAATCATACTACTATTTCCTAATTCCTACCTAGTACTACATAGATATTTAGGATGAGGTTATGATGCCCTTCAGCCGTAAACCCTAAACCCTAAACCCAACCCTAGACCCAACCCTAAACCCTAAACCCTAGACCCTAAACCCCAGGCATGACTTCTGCAAATTTTCCGAGCTCGAGCTCAACTTCTCAGATTCCTTGCCGACAGCCTTTGCCAAGGGCGCAGGCCGGCAGCGATAGCTGCAGGGCCCGAGAAGCGATTACAGACTGATATAGCTCACTGGGGAATACAAGGTTAAGGATTATAGGGGTTTTAAGGGTTAAATAGGGATGATGGAAAAGAAAATGGAAGCTACTATTTAGGGTTTAGGGTTTCCCAAAATTAGGGGTACCTTATTGGGGATCCCCATAAGAAGGATTGAAACAATTTGGGGTCTAGATTAGGGTCCCCTTATTTTGGAAACTACCATGTTCAGGTTGTAGAGTTTAGGGTCTAGGGCCCTGGGCTTGGGACTTGCCTAGGTTTTACCGTGGTAGCTTTACAAACGCAGGACACCAGCATCGTCGAATCATGTCGCGTTACCCTACACCTTGCATCCATCACTGCCTTGACCGGAAATCAAAGGAATGAAAAGACACGACTTCAAAGGATCAGAAGCAGCTACAGTAGGCAGGATCTATCCCATCTAGGACTTATCCCAGCGTGGGCATACATGAAAAACTTAGGAGAGCCACGGGGCGAAAAAACCATGAGGATAGAGAGTGTTGTCTGATAAACTGCGGAATTGCTTCCTGTCCCTGTTAAACAGAGCAATGGTCAACAATGGTAATCTTCCATTATAGTAATTAGCGAAATTTTAATGGTTATAGATAGTAATCATAGTATTAACAAAAGTAGCAATAAAAGCCATAATAGCAATTTCCTTGGGTCTTAATAGGTTTGCGTTAAGTTAGGGAGGCTGCTTCATGGAAAAGCTTCTTCTTGCCCTGCAAAACGTGGAAAAACCTCCTCCTCAAGGGTCCGCCTCTCCCGGGTGATGAAGTCATCCAGGGTTTAGGGTTTAGGGTACAGAGAACTTGAGAAGTGGAAAGTCGGCGATCCTTTTCCCTATGAAAACTGCACATGTATACAGGCTGTTTTCAGAAGTAGAGGGCTCTAACGGAAACCCCGCTGTGTGTTATACTCATAAGAATGTCTCACAATAGTAGGAACTTCCGAAGAGCGTCCCCTGATCTGTGGAACGCCTAGACACTTAACTAAATACATCTCTATAAACATATCAGTACACACTTAATTGCTGGAAAACCCGTATACCGTATACCCCTAAACCCTAAACCCTAAACCCTGAACCCTTGGGACCCTTGACTCACAGGCCAAGTCTTGCTCACTTGATAAGGGGGTTGGCGAAGAGCAGCACCTGAATCGGCGTTTGCTATTGTAAGGGGCTTTAGGGTTCAGGGTTTAGGGTTTAGGGCTTGGGCTCAGGGTATTGACCTTCCCATTTTACAAGACTGGTTTTCAGTGTGTTTCGGGCGCAGGGTTTAAGGTTTAAGTTTTTGGTTACTTCAGGTCAGGGAGTGGTGGTTTTGGGAGAACTTTTTGAGACGTATCTAGATTGCCTCTGGGGTTGTGGTAGAATAGCAATTGGGAAATATGCCCAACAATGGCTGAGATCAGGGTTGAGGGCCCGAAAACCCAGGCTTTCAGGCGGGGAGTAAGACTCAGGTGAGTCGGGTGTTGGGTCGACGGTTGACAGTCTAGCATAGGGCCTCCATTTGCTTGCAGCTTAACGGTCTCCACCCAGCAAGTAATGGGTGAAGAGTACTAAACTGTAAGCAGGTGGGGTCCCTAAACCACAAACCCTAAGCCCCCCACGTCAAAGTAGGAACTAGAGGGAAGCCTGGTGGGCCTCCCCAATGTGCTTCTAATTACCCATAACTGACCAAACCATACTAAATCCTAAGCCCTAAACATCTGAACCCTGTTAAACCCCTAAACCCCAAGCCCTCTAAACCCATAACTTTTCGCCACCATTTAAGGTGAGGCGGTGTCAGCCCAGGGCCTCACAAACAAGGAAAAACAAGGCTACGAGTGGGATACCTAGACAAAGACCTTGGCCAAGTGTCAACCCTGCACTCTCAACCGGGTTTGTGCCCCTGAGGCTTTCACACTGAGTCGCTCGCTACCATCCGAATCTTTCACCCAAACCGCTTGTGAAAGCACACGAGACACAGGTCCCAAGTTGAAGCATACAGGAACAGAAGAGCAAACACGTCCCGCATTGGGAGGCCGGTTTTAGGGTTTAGGGTCAAGTGCTTAGGGTTTAGGGCTTAGAAACCCCAACAAAATCTCACTACACTGATAGTTCCGCTTCAGACGCTTATCCATGGAGCAATTTCCTGTCCCTCCATCCTGCACACCTACTCAAGTAAGTAGCGCTTTTTGGTGGTTGAACCTGGCAAAAAAGTTATTCTCCTTGTAAACACAGCATAAATACCACACCGTACAGGAGGATACAACTCAGTTGGGTCCGGTGCCAGCGCGATGACCAAGCCATAGATGGTCAAGGACTCCATGAAGGCCAGCGACAGCAGCCTGGGTAGTATAACTATCACCATGACACACATTGGGCAAAGTATATGGGGATAGTGGAGAATTGAATGGAAGAGCAAATGGAACATGTAATGAGCTATAGTCTAAACTCCTAGTATACCCCTTAACAACCCCTATAATCGTCCCCTGCATAACCTCCCTTTAGGGAGGTTAGACTATGTCTGAAGTCGAAAATGCTACCCATTTCAGGGCTTACAGGGTCTAGAGCTTCTAAACCAAAAGCATGGTTGTAGGCATGTTGTACTAACAAATAGGTTTTAGGTTTTAGGGCTTAGGGGTCTTATCCTCACCATCACGTGAAAGGAAATGCAACAATGTTAGGTCAAGATGTCATCAATCTCAACGCTATATGCTTGAATCGACAAAGCCTCACAGTATCATCCCGAAGCCTCGTGAACTTGGAAATATGCGGTCAGCTCAGGATTTAGGGGTCCGGCTTTTTGGGGTTAGCCAGTTAGCCACCATGATGAGCTTTATCATCATCAGTTACAGCTACTGTCACAAAAAGTCCCAGGTACTTGGCCTTTCAGGCTCAGTGGTCTGAGAAGGCTGGTACTGACGCATTCAAGACCAAGAGGATGCATGACAGTTCTGCAGCTGAGACTTGTGCAACTTTCCAGGTTGCCAGGCAAGAGACCCAGAAGAACCAGAGTCATCTGCTCACCAAAATCTGGCGATATAAGAGGTGTTGATCTAGAAAGTGCCTACGATGAAGTTTAACTGCAAAACCTTCTCCCATCTACGGTCATATTCAAGACCGGCCGCATACGCAAACTCTCACAAGCTGTAAACCAACACTGCTTCTGCCAAGTCTCAGCACGCCGCGGAGGTCATCCGCAACCTCCATGAGGGTGCTTCAGTGCGCAGGTTTAGGGTTTATTGTTTAGGGAGGGTGGTCTATGTCTCTTAGACGGACCCCCACCCTGTAGTAGTGAACCAATATGAGTATAAGAGGGCCCTAATATAATCACCAGTATATGTTATAGTCACTATTACCCGGTGCGGAGTCCACCTAATCTATATCTCCAGTGGCCTTGCGCCTCAAACCCTAAACTCTAAGCCCTAAACGCTAAGCTATATCTATATATATATATACATAGAGGTTGAAAGGGTTTAGGGTCCAGGGTTTAAGGTTCAGGGTTTAGGGATATATCAATTGAAGGGGTTTCGGGTTTAGGGTTTACCTAACTGTCAGCTGCTTCCACCTGATGGCTCAGGGGTTGGGACTACTAAGCTGCATTCGTTTGGGGCTACCGGTAAGTCCTGCACTGATCCTAGGCATCCGAACCAACCTAATGTAGGTAATATTTACAGAGTTTAGGGCGAAATGTGGGCATTGTTTGCATACTTGGATGCCTATATAGCCCCAGTTTGCAATCGATTTTCAATTTCTTTTCCATTTGATCATCAATTATTGGCATTTTGTTGCACACTTGCATCCCTAAACCCCTACACCCTAAACCATCCGGGCAACCCTTAGCCTGACTTGTAGAATTACATCGCTAGGGCAAGACAAATCTGTTGAAGCCAATGCTCTCCACTCGGCGCTGCTGAGTCCATCCCATGGAGGTTGGAAGCAACGGCATACAACACCAGTTTACTATGGGTTTAGGGTTTTGGGTTAAGGGTTTCAAGGATAGCAACGGGCAAGCTTACTGTCTCTGTATAGCCGGTTTCGGGAAGTTTTGCCACGACCGGGGGGGCTCACCATGGTTTCAGGACAGCAAATTAGCAAGGTCCTTACTTGCCCCTAGGGCCCTAGGGCTCCCAGTTACCTAAATAATGGGTTCTGGGTTCTATATAACCTGTAGGTACATAGCCCAGTAACCTACTATTTGGGTAACTGGGAGGCCTAGGGTGCTACTCTGGGTGCTACTGTAGTAAAGGCGGAAGATCCCCTCATTCTGCGAAACCCCAAGTTGCAGGAACACAAAAAAAAGTTGCTGTTGAGGGGGCGTAGAAGTACCTTAGTGAGGAGACTCTGTATCATGAACTATATATCCAGATTCCGGCAACCTATTCAAGTTCTCAAGTTCTCGAAGCAAACAGCCAACCCTACACCCTGTTCCCCAAACATAACAGCCCTCTCGTCCGACCTCCGGCTGGCGAGAGATGCCGTCGATGCAGCGGCCGCTTGCGATGCCCTGCAGACGGCTACTACCCATGAAAGGTTTAGGCTTAGGGTTTAAGTTCACGGGAGTTTAAAGCTTAGGGTCGAAGACGAGGTCATGGTTGGGGCATCGGGCTTTCAGCTGTTCACCGCACACATTTCACAGGGATGGTCGGGTTCTTATACCAGGAGAAGTGCAGGAGCTGATGCTTTACTTTCTTGAACAGATGACTACAATACCGGACAGTACCTACCGTCAGCAAACCAGACAAAATCTCTCCTTCAAGGAGTGCTTTGAGGCTGTTGAGAGTCATGTGAGCTATAGTCTAAACTCCGAGCATCCCCTCTTGATAACGCCTCTATTAGTCCCCTATATACTCCCCTCTAAAGCCCCCCTTTAAGGAGTTTAGACCCTAAACCCTAAGCCCTTTATAACCCCCTTGAAGGAGTTTAGATTACAGTACATGTAAACCGTGACTGCTAGACCTTCACGGTCCACCGTCTGGCCTTCCCTCGCTTGACAATGGCTCAAAACGCATCTTGCCCCAGAAGGCTACACTGAGTAGTCATTCTAATATGGGTAAACAGTGAATAATGAGGTTTCCTGATATAATAGTAACTTAATTTAAGTTCCTTAACATAAGCCCAGTTCGCTATGATGCCTAGAAAATGCCAAGAACTGCAGCACAACGGCAATCAGCATACCTAGAACCCTAGATTCTTGAACATACTCTTCTGCAGGAGGGATGCAAAGGGTGCCTAGGAGCGTAACTGACTAAGTATCCATAACTTATGAGCTAGTCTAAACTCCTAGTATCCCCCTTAGTAACCCCTTCTTTCTCCCCTATATAACCCCCTATAGAACCCCCCTTTAAGAAGTTTAGCCCCTAAACCCGAAACCCTGAATTCTACATAATGCGCCATATAACCGCCTTGAAGGACTTTATACACTATAGCTCATATTTAGCCCCTAAACCCCAAACCAGAAACCCTATATGATTCCCCATATAACCCCCCTGAAGGACCACGTATACACTATAGCTCATATTCCCTTACGAAATCTGATGGAGCGGAGCTGCCGACCCTCCAAAGCTGCGCATGCTACATACCAAGCAACAATTTTACTGAAGCAGTATTTGAGCCCCAAAAATATGTAGAATAGTTGCCTTTTGGGCTAGTTTTAAAGAATTTTGGCTATGATTTTACCTACTTTGGGGGTCCGGGCAATTACCCCTGGCAGCAGTTCACAACAAAATCCAACGCTTTGATGAATGGCAGTTGCGAGGCAAATAAACAATCCATCAAGTGTTACCAGGCCGATGAAACCACAATATCAACCCGACAAAGTTCCATCAAGAAACCTTTAGACCAATGAGCTACTACCAAGCCTGAGAACCACCGTGTCAAGCCTATCATGCCAGTAAACAAACCTGTAGATCCATGAATTCCCAGTTTAGGGTTTAGGACGCTCTGTTGCCTGGCCGACGCCGGAGCCAATTGCGGCAAGTCCGATGGCGAAGCCGGCGCCGATAGCGGAGAGTGCCGGGATCCACACGGCGCCCTCCTACATGATTTTCGAGGGAGCAAGTACTGGCATGTCACTACTCAGAGGGTCGGGGAGTCGGGCGTGGCTTGGTGAGCATACTTGCCAGTATGTGCCTGGCGGGATGTACAGTACTTGGATTCCGCCTGGTGGTCTGACCTTACATTTTGGCATCAACGTGCGAGGCAGTACATCAGGAAATACACGTATAATCACATACATAGAGGCGTCTCTTTTGGCATGTATTGAGCGCTCTCAACCCAATCAAAGTGAGTTCCAGGAGGCGCGATGGGCAATGTTCAGCCGGTGGAAATCAAAGCTCAATGAAGCTATGTTTGCCGTTCTTGCCCAAGGACTTTGCTGCTTACGCAGAGAACTCTGGTCGACAAGATGGTCAGGAAGAATGTACTTCTGGAGCAGGAGGCTTGTGGCCAACCCTGTATGCTTCAACTAGCGATTTGTTGCCTCCACTCCCCTGTTTGCCCCCTTCCTCTCCTCGCGTCCAAAAAAGCTTGAAGTGTGCACCCTCCGCATGATGTTGCAGAACGTTGCCGATTCTGTATCTTTTTCCAATGGTCCAAGGATGTAAATGGGTGGTTGCCAAAATTATGGTCCCTTTGGGTACCCTAAAAAATAGGTGCCGCAATATAATACGGATCCAAAAAGGGACCATAATTTTGACAACCACCCAAGTAATGACTACATTACGTTGGGCCCAAAAGTCTGCAAATATCTCCTCCATTGGGCTAATTGTGTCCCTATACATCCCTAACAACTAAAAACTCCTAGTCTCCATTTCATAGTCCATGTGTTTTTTCCATTTGATTCTCCATTATTAGGGAGACACGCTTGGGCTATCCGGAGTATTTTGATCCCTAGGGTTGGAGAAGACCGGGAAGAGGCACTTTTTTTTAAGCAGCAGCAACAACTAGGGTGGATACTAAAAATCCATCATGACCCTAAGTACCCTAAACCTTGGGAATTATTGTGCTAAAGTATACTAGGGTCATGCAGGAATTTTAATATCAACAGCATCAAGAAGTCCCTGTTTTTGCGTACAAGTTCCTGAGCTTGAAATGAAGTCCAAGGCCTACTGATCCTATCTGAGCCATGGTCTAAACTCCTAGTATTCGCCTTACCCTCAGGGTCCAAGTACCTAATAATCATATACTTACCCAAAGCCAATACTATAATTACTATTATCAAAATCCCAAGTACCCAATTATTGGGTGCATGGACCCTTAGGGTTAATAAGCCCCAACACGGTACCCTAAATCATCCCCATGGAGTTTAGACTATACTTCATCTGAGCTTCCTCTGCGTGTGCTACACCAGGGGCGACCAACGTCACGGCGCCTCGTGTGCCATGAAGACACAGGCAAACAGCATAAACAAAAAACAAGCTCCCTGAACTTCTACTAAGATGGACCAAGGGTTTAGGGTTTAGGGGGATATGCCTTTAAACCAATCATCAAGCTTTATCCTTCACACTCACTGAGAAACTCCACCAGTCAAGTGGTATGATAACTGCTCCGTGTATTCACGTCGCACTTCCACCCCGGACCCGTAAGCGAGGCACACTTGGTTTCCAACTCTTACAAGATCCCAGTTTTGAAGTTGCCCTATAAACTCGAAGCCATGGTACTAAGGGCTGCAGTGGTGGCGTGCGGGGCGGCCGGGGCTGGAGCAGCGCGGGGTGCGGCAACAAAGGCCGTGAAGAGCGCACCTGATCTGGTGCTGCTTTTTGCTTAATTGTACCCAAAGCGTCCATGTAGCTATATGGTAGATACTTGGGCCTTAAAGTAGGTATATTGGAACCCCTTTGGGCCTTAAGTATATACCATATACCTACATGGACCCTTTGGGGTAGGAATCCAAGAAGAGCTTGGGGACTCGCTATGCGGATGCAGCACATGTAAGCGGAGATCCAATCGTTCCAGAATCGCAAAGGTCATATGGTAGTTTCCCAGAATAGGGGGACCCCAATGTAAACCCCAAAATACGATAATCCTTATTATGGGGATCCCCAACAAGGGCACCCCTAATTTTGGGAACTACCCATATGAACTTGCAGCGCCCACTTTCGAGGGCATGTCAGGGGTGCGGGGCATGTGCTGACAATTGCAAGAGATAAGCTGGAATCCATGCCAAAACTCAGGGGCCAACCGATCGCACCCGTTAGTCTCTCTGGTGCGTAGCTGGAAACACAAAGGCTGGGTAACAGGGAACTTTTATGAGGGAGTTTGCAGAAGCCCTTCACTACTTAGTAACAGTAACTACCTCTAACTGGCCTCAAAACCACACTCATAACCTGTGTAAATGGATTTATAAGGGTAACCCGGTAACCCCACTACTAAGTAGGGTTATAATCCCAATTAAGTGCCTTGAATCTCCAAGTTACAGTAACTCTTTCCAGGGTCCCAACATGTCCACACATTAGCCGCGAAACAGTCAGATTCCCGAGTAACAGGCCTGAAGCCCTAAAACCCATGATCATAAGTCCCAAATCCTAAGCCCTAAACCCTCAACCCTAAATCCTGAGCCAAAAACCCTAAATCCTAAGCCCTAAGACCTAAACCCTAAATCCTAAATGCACCAAAAACCATAAAACCCTAAAGACCTAAACCCTCTAAACTTTAGACCCTGAGGCTGAGCTATGGGCCGCTGCAGAGGAGCACAGCACCAGTGAAGATGAGGGAGCGAGCCATCCTAGGAGTTAGAGGTTTAGGAGTTTTCAGGGTTTTAGGTTTTTAGGGCTTAGGGTTTTAGGGGTTTAGGGTTTTAGGAATCTAGGGTTTTAGGTTCTTAGGGTTTTAGGGTTCAGGGTTTAGTTTGCTCAGGGTTTTAGGGTTTGAGGGTTACATGATCTAAGGATTAAGGGTTTAGGGCTTTTGTGATTTGATTGCCGGCATTCTTACTGACATCTCTAATATTGTAAGAACTAACGCTTTTATTACTAATTGTTCTTGATGCTGTTATGACGAATATTTCTGTCACTGTTATCATGACATTTCCACTCATAACGCTAACTTCACCGATTATTTTTCACGCCCAGATTTGTCTTTTTTAAAAACGTTATGTCTACTTTCACTTTGCCTAGGAGTGCATGCTTCACTGTTCTTGGCTCAAAAGAAGCCATGGGAATGGAGAATCAGATGGACAATCAAAATGCGTAACGATATGGAAGCTGGGCTTATGTTTGGATGGTGTCTGAATGTCATAGGGTTCAGGGTTCGGGGCTGAGGGATCCAGTGATATGGCCGCAAAGTTCAGCTCGGAATTTAGGATTCCGCGTGTAGGATTTGGATCGGTTTTAGGGCTTGCGCAAGATCTCAAGCCTAACGCAATGGTTCGAGTTGGCTATTCTTCGCGGCTTCGCCGCAGAAATTCTACGTCGTATTTGGGGGATCGAAGTTGTAAACGCTAAACCTACTGATGCGTAAGGGTGAGTTGGGAGCGGATGAATGTAATGATCCCCATCATCCCCATGTTCATGCTTATATTTCCTCCCTCCAATCCCCCTAAGCACAGAAAACTGAAAACTAAGTTTGAGGGTGCAGCACCGCACATCGAGGATTTGAGGTGCGGGCGCACCAGTACTGAGGTCCATAGAGAGTGTAATGTAGACGCCTACGGGAAATACTTGTCAGCAGTGTACCCTTCAAATCCTCCAGCAAGTATACTACAACATAACACCATTCCCCTGGTCTATGCCCTTACATTCTAGTTCAAGGTGCTCAGGTAATTCCGCAAGGCAGCTTTCAGAGCTTGGTGTTTTGGGTTCAGGTTTGGACCACAAAGCCCTAAAATCCTGCTTCTGCCGAAGGTCTCGTAGAGCTTGGCGAAGAGCAAGACAGGAGCGGAAAAAATCGGGAGCTGAGCTCGGATCCAACAACTTCAGATATGGGGCTTCCCCAAAATTTTGTTTTTTTTTAAAGGGGGATATAGGGGTTTCATAGGACTATATAGGATTTAGGGCTTAGGGTTTAGGGTTTAGGGTTTAGGGGTTTCCTAAAAATCGGGATACCTTTTCAAGGTCCGTATAATAGTGATTGTAGTACATTGGGGTCTATAGTGGGGTCCCCCTACATTGGGAAACTACCATATATGTCAAATGTCTACATAGGAAGAGCATTCTTTTGCCTACAGTACTCGGGAATTACACGCATTCGGATTTGGAGCTATTGTTTACACATTTGGGGTGAATCTGACTAAAGATGCAGGCAGAAAGAGATCACTTACCAGAAAGAACGATGAAGACAAGAAACACCATCCCCAGCACTCCAACCTGACCATGACCCTAAACCCTAACAAAAATCAACCTCACGATGGCGCCTAGACTGCGTTGCATGTCTGCTGGATACATCAGAGCTATAGTCTCAACTCCTAGAGAGGAGAATAAAATGGAAGAAACCATCGAAAATGAGATGGAAACTGGTGTTATATAGGGGATATACTAGCTATAGTCTAAACTCCTAGTATCCCCCTTGATGACTCCTATCTATAATAGTCCTCTGTACAATCCCCTACATAACCCCCTTTAAGGAGTTCAGACTAGAACTCATATGACTCATATGATCTACATTGCGGTATGGGGCCCTAAGGATTACTGGCTATTGGCGCGGCACTATTGGACTGGAGGTTGTCCTCATGTTGGGTCAGCTTCGGGCCCTTTGCGCTGGGATTTACGTATTTGCACGAAAAGGGAACCATGCATTATCCAGTGATCTTTCGGCAAATTACCTGTGCTGAAACCCCGTGCGTTGCAGAGAGACATCCAAGGATCAAGCTCTTCGGACAACTTGGCTGGTGCTTTTTGCTCTGAGCGCGAGCTCTTGCATTTCAGGGCTTGTCGGTAGAACAGGGCCTGTGCCTAGATTTTGGCATGGTATTGTCATGGGTCCAAGCAGCAGTGTTAGCAGCATCAAAGTTGTGGGATCTACAGCAGGCACCTCATGCATGGGCAATTACCGTGTGTCTTGAGCAGGGTTTACTTGTCTTTCTACTGGAAAAACTTCGTCCAGATCGCCGATATCTTGCTCACTTGATCAGCGGGTTCGCGAAAAGGAGCACCTTGTTACATGGACACGAACACACACTCAGCAGACACTGGGGAGCACTTGCAACCGCATCATTGCTCCGACACTGGCGCAATTTCTGAACACTAAGAACAGAAATAATAGTAGTAGTCATAATAACAACAGTAAGAATACTACGAATAGTACTATTAGTAGTTGTTGGCCGGGGGCGGTGCCAGGGCAATGACCAGGCCGTAAATGGTCAGGGACTCCATGAAGGCCAGGGACAGGAGCCTCGTCTTGGCGTGACAATCCTGGTACCTATATGAGGGTTATGTTGACGTTATCTTGGGGTTCTTTTAGGGTTATGTAGGGGGTATATTAAGGCTATGTTGGGGTTATATTGGTTATATTAGGGTTCTATTGGGGTTATGTTGGGGTTAGGTCATGCTGGGGATACATTGGGGTTTTATTGGGACTATATTGGGGTTATGTTAGGGTCATTTTGGGGTTATATTGGGGTTATAGTGTGGTTATATTGGGATAATGGAAAATGGAAACTACTATTGAGGGTTTAGGGTTTAGGAAACCCGAACAAACTGACAATATTCGCGATCAGATGACCGATGACATTCTCATCACCAGGCATACAAACAGAGAAGAATGCTAGCGGTCTTTGCAGGGGCTGCGACCCTTAAGTTTGCTGTCGCGTTCATTGCCCAGCACTTACTATCCATATGTACTTCCGCAACGCCGAAAAAGCGGCTACAACTAAAATATCCCATTACGTAGCAATTGCTTTCCGTCACCCTATAATTACCCCAAATCGCCGCACGTTAGCCCCACACTCTAAACCATGACCCCAAAGCCCAACCCAAATGTGGGGTACTCGGACCGGTATTGTCTGAGACCGGCACCTAGCACCGAGCAACCGTAGCAAAATAGTCCCCCTGACTCATCAGCCTTGAATTTGAATCCGCTTCATCAATACTCCGGGACAGGGGACCGTGTAGTGTGCGAACCCTAACCTATCTAAACCTTAGACAACCATTTTCGCTAAACCAGCATTAAACCCTGCAACCCTTACGACCCCACAACTAGGCCTGCAACATCTTGCATAGCCTACTTACAACCCTCTAATATCCCCCCCCCCCAAAGGGGGCCCTTTATTTTAGTCCCCATTTGGTAGTTTCCTAAATTAGGGGGACCCCAATGTAGACCCCAAGATACTAGAATCCCTGCTATAGGGGCCACCCCTAACTTTGGGCAACCCTAAACCCTAAATAACACCCCCAAGGGGGGCCCTTGATTTTCATCCCTATTTGGTAGTTTCCCTAAATTACTGTTCCCAAAATGGGGGAAATGTATATAGGGACCCGTATTATAATGGGAACCCAAATATAGGACCCCGTATTATAGGGAATTTAGACCAATACCCATATGTTGGTTCCTGCACTACTGGGTTAGGACCCTGTTAGAATCGTACGATTGATACCATTGGAG
>CAJNIZ010002737.1:7816-25336 GCA_905231905.1 Symbiodinium pilosum
GCAAACTTCCCCTCTTATTTCCAGCACAACCGTGCTTTTGCTCTGTGAAGGTGAGTCCGAGGCTGCACTTGCGATGAACTGTAAAGAAACTTGCGTCAAAAAAGAGCATGGCTGGCGCTACTTGTAGGACCCAACAATCAGACCACCTCACCTCAGGAACCCCCTGCACAGCTTTGCGCAGCGGGGCAGCTCTGCACTGCAATGGAACGATGCAGCAAACCCCTCGCGCCCGTTGCAAAGTGCATGTTCTCTTGCCGGGCCGCGCAACCAATTAGATGAAGACAGTCAGGCATGATGTGACATGTACAACACTTCACGAAGCGAGAGGGGAGACAGCTGAAACGGACAAATAATTGATTCTTTTGGAAGCTGCTTCTTTTGCTGAAATCTTTGTCGTTTGTCCTTCCCACAAACTAAAGAAGTGCCCGAATCTTCAGTAATGAGCCCAATGCCTCCGAGTCCGCACCATAGGCAACGAACTGCCTCACCTTGCATACGCGTCTCTGGATTCGGGTTTCAGGCTTGGGGATTGCACATGCGAGACGTTAGAATGTGGATATGCTATGTCTGGGAAACCACGTTGCTTTCAAGACACGGCATCTAGACCATGTGATGACCGATATTCCCGCATGCTTCATATGACACCGAACGTAATCGATCATATGCTCCAAATATGTAAGGCCAGCGAAAGGGATTGTTGATACTTGGAAGTGAACTGAAACTGCTGCTATGTTCGAAAGAACCGCTTGCGCCTGTGAAGTGTCGCCCGAGGCGAGCTGAAAGTCCAGCGTGCCTCCCATCTCCCCCTCATCCAAATCCTGACAGCGAGTTTTTTTGCATGGAAACTGCACATGCCTGATGTGCCTTTTTCCGGGCGTGAGTAAATATTGAAGGGGTTTGCGGAGTGATTGTCTGACAAGACGACCCAAAAAAAGGCATACTGTAAGTGGAACCTGTTGCTCCTCAATTGTCATCATCAACAGCATGCTAACTATCGCTTGATTAAGGTTTGGACAAGAGCTGCAGGTTGCTGGGCTGATCCAATTGCACACTACCCCTCCTACTGCAAAGAAGCAGGACTCTTTCTCTTCTTCTCTGCGTGCTACGGAGGCTATGTTTCAATCAGGCTTGATTGGCTTGCCGGAGTGGTTCGCTCTGGAGCTATGGAGAGAAGGTAGCAGCACACAAAAGCAACATTGTCCTGGTCCGTGAAGTTCACGGTCAGCACCGTGTTGGCATCACTGATCACCTGCATGTCAAAGGAGCGTTCTTCTGCTACCACACCAATCCCCATCCCACATCCATTGTTGCAGAGCAAAGTTCTCAACCGAGCAAGAACCTAGATATCCGATGCTCAAAATGGAATGCAGCAACTAGATGAGGAAACATGAGGAATTCAGCTTTGGTAAATCTCTATTTGCTGCTCGAGCAGGCTGCTGACCGGAATGAATTTGTTCCACAATCTGCTGGGGATTGGGCACCAGATCGGTCACCAAGAATGAGAGTGTCTGCTGGGCGGATGAAATATGCACTACACGCTTAGCTTGAATTGCCCCCCGAAAAGGCCCATGGCCAGTGACAACATGCCCAGCCTGGAAGGCTGGTGTGGTCTGCTCTTCTAGAGCAGAGCGGGAGTAGACCTCATAGAACTGCGCAGTCAAGAGGTGGCATGTCTGTTGGAAATTGCTATAAAGATTCTGACCAGACCGCGTCAGCCAACACAACCGAATCAAAACCGGATGTGGCGACACAAATGCTTCCAATGCCAAGTAACCCAAAGTTGGTCAAACGCTCCCAGGGCCGTGTCTTCTGGCACGTTCGCCTATGCTGTGGCTCGACGGGATGTGGGACTGCCTGAAAAACCTATCTAGCACAGCAGGTTTGGGGTTGAGGTCGTGAAAGAAACAGTGTCGGATCGCATGCTCACACTGGAGTGGACTCCCATTCCATCCACACTCCATCCATGGAAGTTTGCAGAGTTGGACCGTGAACCCCAAACTCAACCAGAGCCATGAGAAGCTGTTGTCGTGTTCCATTCACAGCACTCTGTTGCTATGTCAGCCAAACTCCATTGACCGCTGAATTGCCCTATAACCCATGAGACAATGTGAGCGGGAAGAGTGGTGATGATGATCTGAGAATCATGACGACGATTATGCTACTAATCGTACAGCGCCAATCATTGCAATGGGTGTCCATTCGTGCTGCTAAATTTGGAGCGAAATGCAATGCAATGCTGGCTTGGAAATCTGCTCAGCCAGGAAAAAACAGAAGAAGAAGTGCCAGATTTGCAGCTTACTGCTGCCTCGAGCGCAGCTGCTGGCCCACTGGTGGGAATGACAAGGCCAAGTGAGCTCCTGGCACCCGGCATTGAGATTGCAAGTTTCTGTTTGTAGATCAGGATGATCGCTTAAGAAACACAATCGCCACAGCAGACTAAGTAACTTAGTTTTCCAGCTTAAGGCGGAAGGTACCGCAATCGCCCTCCGAAAAATGCTACCAGCCAACCCCTACTGAAAGTCTGCAGCTGGAGATATGATTTTCATTGAGAGAAGGTGGGTGGTGGCTTGCAACGACATAGGAGCATCTCAGGTGAGCAAAGTCTACTGTAAGGCCTAAGGAGAAGGGGACGCCGTTATAGAAAGAGTCCCCAAAACCAAAAGGTGTTAAGCTTTTGAGAGCCCACTTCGGCGGAAATGCCACAGAAAGCAGGCTGGCAGTTTGAGCCGAGCCGTCTCACCCGATCAGCATACAGACAACCAAGCTACTAGCTCGACTGCTATCCTTTCACGGTACCTGCAGCCAGCCCCTCTGGCATCAACTCAAAAGGCTTGTAGCTCTTCAAACTACAAATTACTTGCTGATTGCCCGCTGCTTTCAACATGCCTCTGGAGCGTGGCGTTGGAGCCCAGGTAGACCAAGTAGTCCTCACTGAATGCGCACAGCATCTGCCCCCTGGTTAAAAAGCTTCTCTCGCTTTAGGTTGCAGATCCCAGTTCTCCGCATTCCATATTCATATTCACAGCTACGCCTCCGCGAAAGGCCAGGCAAGAGCAGATCTTCGCAGACGACCCTAAACCATGCCCAGAGTCCTGAACCTGCGAGGCCTCCGTAGGCTCGACCCATGAGACAGCGCCTCCAAGTTCCAGAAGATCAAGGTCCTCCATCGCTGGCAGATGCATCACGTTCAGATTCATGTTGATTCCGCAAGCAGCTAACCTGTAGTTGCCAAGATAGACAAACTGGCTCTTGACGACTCGGAAGCAAGGGGGGACCACCAGGGGTTTGGAAACAAATGAACAAGGATACAAGGGTAACTCATCCGCAAAAAAACACGCACCAAGACATCCTTAAACTAGGCTCCTGGTCAATGAAACTGATGTTCACAGCTGTCGAGCCAATGTCACTGATCTTCAATGCGCTCGGTGTGGTTTGTTCAGCAGAGCCCGACCTGTCAGCTGGCTTCAGCTTCTTCGTTACTCTCATACTCGGCAAGTCCTTGGACATCCTGACTGGTCTGGACGGAAACAGCTCCAAAACGTGATGCCCGAACAGCATGCAGTACATTATGCCTGACAACAGTACGTTGCCTGAAGAACAGAGTCCTGAACAAAGAAATCATCCGAGAGAACAGAGTCCTGAATCAAGTCATAATCCGAGAGAACTCCTGACTCCTGACCACCATGATACCATGATACGGATTGATTGCGGTACCTGCCGGCTTGTGTGCTATGCAAAAGTCTTCCACGCCATTTGCCTGGTGTACACCGTCAAGAAATGGAAGTCTGCTTTAGGCGTGTTGGCCGGCAGCGTGAAATTCCTGGGCCGACGCTCTCAGCGCAACCAAGGTATCAATACAAAAGCATGGCTTGCTCACGCGCCCGTCGCCACCGCCGCCGTCGCCACCGCCGCCATCACCACCTCCACTCTGCAAACCACTACCACTGCCGCCACCGCCACACACTGCCAGCAGCAGCAGATGCAGCAGAATCAGCAGCAGTGGGTGCAGTACCATATTCAGATGTCTTGGCACATGAGCATTCAAACAGCAAGTCTCGTGACACCTACATCTCAGGCAGGCAGCGAGACGTCCCCTGACACTTGCCCCATGAGGAGTCGCCCGGAGCCTTAGCTGGGCTTCATGCCCAATTCACATGGAGTCTGAAGAACGACCGCTGCCAGCAGAACTTCCCAAAACTAGTCCTCACTAACTAACAATATGACTAGCAAATGCACCTGCGGGTACAAGCTTGCAACCCAAAGAAACTTCAACATGTTGAAGCCCTCAAGCGCTGCAAGTCTCATGCAACGCCAGGAACCGGTCGCCGAACGGGCCAGGTATACAAGCCTCAGAAACAATCCAGGAACCAAGCAGGACATAGGCTTAGATGCGGATTGGAAGCTGTACTCAGCAAGCAAAAAGAAACCCCAACAGCCCCAGGTGTCACTCTGGGCAATAGTCTGCAGCGCTGTCTCAGCCGAAGAAACACATCCACATGTATCGGAGCGGGCGGGAGAATCCAGGAGATTTCTCCACCAAGCTCCTGCCACCGCAGCTGGCATTGAAAGGTCTCCAGCCCTAAAACCAGGACGAACTGAGGTCCAAAGAAGAATTTCTCCTGCAAGTCACCCATTCAACCTTGACTTCATTTGGGGAGGGTAAGCCGGGCAGAGTTTATGCCACTACGCATCTGGAGCACAGGAAGGATCAAGCCCCTCCACAAAGACCCGACATCCTCGACAAATATCGCGCTTCATTCAAGAGCCGTATACACCCCACGATTCTTAGCCAGTCCACCCCTTCCCACGTGAGCCCTGGTAAGATGTTGAAACAGGTATGCTGCTAACTTTCTGCGGATGCATTGCAACGGACTTGTCCATGTAAGTAGAACCTGTAGCGACGATGTAACCGGAATTGCCATGGCTGCGACACAACCCTCTAGAGATCCGTGCGGGGACATGGGTATGTTGATGTGTGCGCGCCTTGTGCACTAGCATGCCAGCCTCATTTGAGCGATGTGCGGATGTTTGCTGCTCGAATGTCAGAAGCAAGAAAGATGACATGCGTGCTGACGAAGACTGTTTCCAGAGCCCGGCTTAGTTAACAGTTACTTAGATTACCAGACATGAGTAGTGTTTTTTGGTGGTTGGACCTAGTAATATCATGTTCCTCAGATGAAATACAACACCCCAAAAGGAGGATGCAATCTTACTCTATAATGGGTACCATAGCATCCAAAAAAAATGGTACTCACATGAAGTTGAGGAGGGAAAAGGAGTGTGAAAAATATGCATTGTGCAACAGGTCAGCCTAAACCCGAAAGGATTCGTCGTAACGCCAAGAGGTGCCACTTACCTGTGAAAAACTAGTGTTCAAGCTCGCAAGAAAACTCCTGCTACACCCCAAGCTATGATGCTAAGAGCTTCAGGTCACGGCCTTCTCCTGTGGCAGCTGAACTTCCCAACCAACCTGCCAAACCCATTGCTTACCTTTGTGTAATGTTCCGTCATGCAGGCTCCTCAAGATCTAGGTCCAAATCCGCAAACTGTAGATCCTCGACGACGGTGGATGTGTCCTCCAGCATGCAAACATCGTTGTCGGGGACGCATGCTCCCAAAAATATCGGAGCCACAGCGGAATGTCAATCCATCTAGATCATGCTTTACACCAACTTTGTGCAAGCCTGCCACAACTTGAAACGACAGCAGTGGCCAAGAACTGCCAGCAGTGCCAGCAGGACAGCAGAAGGAGCAGAAGGCTCAACAGCTGTGGAACCCCCCGTACCAGCTGCGTCGCTTTAAAATGGATTCTCAGGATCGGTGCTCCGCATCTTCGGAAGGCGGAGACAGAGGACTTTTCAAAACACAGAACAGGCCGGCTTTTGTGTTCCAGTGCCCACAATATACGTTATCAAGCTATCACGCCGAGGTGCAACCAGAGTCACGGCGGCTGGAGTGCTCTGCTCTACCAGCGAGGAAGCTGTGTACACCTCAAGCGCTGTAAATCCCACTAGTAGTTTATTTGCAGCTCCAGCAGGCATGACTTCGACAGAGGAAAACATGCGTGTCAGTTCTGCTAGCTAAAATTCGATGTAGAATGCATCGAAGCAGATCATGCAAAGGAAGGCCGCTCTGCATTTGGTGCTTTTGCCGCGAATGCGAGTCTGAAACGACCCTGAGCCCACCACCAGCGCAAACTGGAAGCTTTCCAATGGCGTGTCTTCTGAGATCTCACGGTTTGTCACAGCCTCAGTGGTTACTAGTGATGGGTGCGATCTTATTAGACTGAGCTGTACCAAACCGGTACACGCTATAGGCTCGAGGCGTACGGTTTTGCTGCAGGGTGTCCATCAACAGGATGGGAGCTTGCATAATGACCTTGACATGCCTAAATGCATCTAGAGGCTGCTGGGATTGGCCCGCCGATGGCTGAGCGCTCTTGGCCATTCGAGAAATTGGCAAAGTACACCTGTGGGATCCGGGGCCAGGGCTGAGCAGTATGACACGGCCAGACTGACATAGGCTCTCCAGGTGCAGAAGCAGCACACGCTGTCTCTGGCAGTGAATAATACCTGTACGTGACGAAGCAAAATTCGGAGTCAAACCAACCCTCACTTGTTCCCATGATCAGACTTTGCAAGATAAGCCTGCATTGCATGGACTCAAATTCTTCTTCAAGTAGCCATGCAGCAAGATGCAGCAATGATCAAATGCAAAGGCTTCACGGCACCCCACAACCGTCAAAAGTCAGAACAATCTTGCCCTTGATATGAAAGTGAAAAACTTTCCTTTCTCACCCTAGGCAAGGCATGGCAAGGTATGGCCTGGTAGGACACCACATAGCGGCTGTCTGCAGGCACGGCCCAAGTCACGTTGCCTGCCAGCTGCCCTGCATCGAAGTCCTGGCAACCATGTTTGGGTGCGGGGTGGTGATCTCAGTGCCGGCCTTTCGGGGGCTTCATGATGACGCTGACATCATATGGATGGGAACATGAGTGCCTTGCAATTTGTAGCAGAACTTGTCACTTATTTCGAACACCTGATATGGTAGAGCTGATCCTGCAATACCTCCAAAATACTTGGTTGGTTGGGTTGCACAGCTTCAGGGAACAGAAGTGTTTCACGAGGGAATTCTGGAACAAAAAAGTGAGGGCAGCTGGCAGGACGGAAGTCCGGAAAGGTCCAATACACAGGAGTAATGAATAGTATGTGACCGGTACCTCAGGCTCAAATTCTATCTCAAGTTCCAGTGTTACCCGGAATGAAGTCGAATGGGCAATTCCGTGAACAAGATCATGATAGAGCTGGTATCAACCTACTCTCCCAATAGCATGTCAGAGCGAAATCCTGCATCGCAAACCCAGAGCCCAAATCCTCTGCTGCCTCTAACCACCTCAAAAACGCCTGTGACAGAAAACCACCCTTATTGATTGTCGTGAGGCGCCTCGTCGGCAAAAGACAGATCCTGGCATGTTCACCGATCTCAGAGCTCAACAAGGCTTCAAGAGCATAATGCATAATGCAATCAGGCACTGGGATGATTTACGGGCTCTGTAGGGAGTGTACAAGATTCCGTAAAATGCATGGCTGTGACTTACGACAAGAGAAGCTGAAACCTGGACCCTAGCATCCCGCTATCCACAGACAATCTCACGGAGGAGGCCGTTAGCCGAGGACCTCACGGATCTCAGCTCATGTTGCTTCGCTTAGGTGGGTCAGCAGCCTTGCAGCACCTCCCCTGTTCTCACAAAACTGGCCATGAATTATGCCCTGTTAGGGTCCTGGACCATTGACTGGATGTCCTCGAGGGAAGCTGAGTCAGGCGTGGTCTGCTCCACCAGGGCTGATCTGGTGTAAACTGCCTGGGATCTTGGGGGCCAGGTCAGTAGCAGCGCAGGAGCCCTCAGAAGGGGCCGAATCCACTTCCTGTTTGTGACAAGGTGTCACGCTTCCAAGAAGCTTGTAGGTTTGACGCAACTGGCGGAACTTCAAGCATGAGTCAGTCGTGAGCTTTCTTAAGAGCTCGTGAAGCTATCATGGTTCTGCATTCAATCCCTGACTTTTAACAGGTAGAGCAGCTTAACCAGTCAGCAGCATCATCATCACCAACAACACCGTTATCGTCCTCAAACGTATCATCATTCTATTCCTGAGTCCTGCAGATGTTGCCCAAATCAGGTAGCTAAGTGCTCTTCTATCCGTTACACGCTCACGCTGCATGGCAATGATGCGGAAAACAACAGCCGAGTAGCCACCGTCGTGTAGTCTTGTTTGTCGGTCTCGGGAGGGACTGCCTCATCATGATCAGATACATGCGGCACTACCGCAAGTTTTGCAGGTCTCACTGTAACACGATCACTATGTCCATAGTGGTGATTGTTTGTTGTCCTTCTTGGGAACGGTGAGAATTGATCACTTCTTCTTGGCATACAAGTGCGTTTTTCTAGAGGAAAACTCACTCAAAACAGTGTTGGACAGCTACCCCTCTACGAATGTAGCAGATGCCAGCCAGCAGTCTCTTAGTCGACACTTGTGGGGGCGATCTTGGGCGTGAGTGCAGGCCGCAAGAGGCTTGCGTCAGTTGTGTTGTTGGTTCGTGGCGCAAAGCAAGCCATCAACCTTGACCATATCAGCGTTGCTAACAAGACTTTACGGTGGCAAACTGCAAGTGAGGGTAAAGCCCTGCACATGCGTGTGGGTGTATTAGACTGATGCAGCCACTACATGACGCTTGCCCTCGGAGCACAAGGCCAAAGCACCACAGAAGTTGTTGACGGGCCAAGAGGGCCGTTGATCTGCGAGCGATTCTCCCCCAGCAGGCTGGAGAGGTAGACAGCATAGCTGACAACCTTGAACTATTCCAGGTAATTTTGATGGTCTGAGATGCGAGACAGTACACTGTCGCTGTCTTCAATAACTGTGTCTCTAGAAACCGTACGTAGAAGAAACAGCTTGTGATCACCCCTTCTGCCGGCCACCTCGTCCAAAACGTCAGGAGAAGTCCAGGTGATGTCCCCACCGATCTCTTCTAGGTCCAGGTCCAGGTCTGTGAAGGCAGTACCTCCAAGCTCTGGGCAAAGGATTTGAAGGATTACGCAAAAGCGGGCAGAGATTCCCAAGAGACTCTCCTCCTACACGTATCGCCTGGGTGCAACCTAGCCGGACATTAGGGCGGATTGGCTTTCCCCAGTTCCATGACTGGGCTGAGGTGGTTGGTTGGTGCTGGGCGCTTAGGATTGCCGCTCCTGGGGTGACATATCAGAACCGGAAACAGAGCCCTTGAAACATCGCTGTTTTTTTACTGCAGAGCTCCACCACATCAGAGAGAAAGCTGAATGGCCTTTTCTTCACTCCCACCTTTGGGAACCCATAGCTAGCGCAGTTCTGCTTGCCCATCCCTGGATGATTTGCGCTTGCATCAGAATAACTTGGAACAACTAACAACTTGGAACGACTGTCAGAGGTGGAGAATCCTCGCACATAACCTACTCTTGGGAGGTGATAACTCTGGCAGAGAGGTTGGCAATAGTTTGCAAGACCGACGCGCCTGAGACGCTCGTGTTGTCATCCACTAGCGCTTTTGCCCCCGGAGTCGTCTGCTCAAAGAGACTCGATCTGGCATACCTCTGGCAAAACACACTGCGTCGCTCCTCTTTGCCTTGAAACTACCATTGCCCTCCTGTTCAAACTCTTCAAAATTGCTACTTGTAGCAGCGCTCACAACAAAAAAACAGTTGGCATCTGGCAACACGATCAACTCTGTTTCTTCCAGATAAGCGGCAAGGGGCTTTTCAACATGGCACAAGTGGCTGCAAAGAGTCGAACACAAGGAAAGAGAAACTTCCCCGTCACTGCATACCAGTGGCACGAGCAGGTGCGAGAAGCTGAGCACCGGAAGCTCAGGCCTCCAAAGCAGAACGGTTGTTGAAGCGGACGCAAACGCCACATCCTATCATTTGCAACTTCGAAGCAACTCAATTCTGATGCAACGAAGCGAGCAGCGCTTTAGGCTACGGCATGAAGACTCTGCAACTCGACTTTCCGCAGCTCCAAAAAAAAACTGTTGGGTGCGCGTCCATTTTTACAACATGACACCTCATGCATGACATGGTGCATATGGTGCATAACCTTACTCCCATCCCTCGGCAAACAAACTCCAGACCCAAAAACCAGAAGCGTGTTGACAAAGTCTCAGCGCTTTCCCTCGGACCCATTCAAGCCATGCAGGCAGGCAGCAAAATCGCAAGCGAGCGAGCCGCCGGTGCAGCAGTCCTGAAGGTAATGTTGCCGTCTACACTACCGTACCCAGAACTGAGGTTCATCCTGGGTTGCATCAACAAGTCTAGGCTACGCCCAATATCTTATCTCTCGGAACGTTCGAGTTTCACTGGGAGATTACGGAACTATGCATTAGATGGCATGGCCATCGCAGGGTAGTGAAACGCAATGACAGAAAGATTGCCCTGCATCATCCTTCTGTGCCTTCTGACCCAGGATTTCAGAGGATTTCAGGCAGACTGTAAAATCTCAACAGCTGCTTTCCTGTCCTTGGGAGAACCCTTGAAAGCCCAGAAACGTCTCTGTTTGGAGCATCTTGCTGTGTTTTAAAAAGTTGCTCAGCATGAAATCTGGCGGCCATGTACTGTCCGGCTACCTACGAAGTTGACAATCCACTTTTCCTGTTCAGAGCGAGTCCTCAAGATTCAGGGTTTACTCTCGTGATCCCGATGACAGGGATTTGCATGACAAGATATAGATTCTTAGACCTACGATGAGCATGACAAGATGCATCCTCTCATCTAGAACTTCACTCTCCGAACCCCAAATGTTGCATCGGCCAGTCCCGAGCAGCGACCTCGTGTTGTCCCCTGCCTGCACCAGGTTACATCGGGTGGAAACAAACTTCCATCAGGATTGTTTGGAAACACCATTTACATCAGAGCTTGCTGTTTGTCACTTTTCTGTTCGGTTGGCACTGCCAAAAGGGCTCTGCGAGCATCCCAAAAACGTGACAGAATGTGACAGTCATGGCTCTCGTGCGACAGCAGCTGTCCTAGAAGCTGATTCCTGATCTCCTCTGTCAGGCAATGTTACAATATCACCTTTAGTGACTTGTCAGGAATCGGCTGTCGCGGCAGGTAGCCCCATGCAGAAATTATTACCATAGCTTCTTGGGATCCCCCCTCCAGTCCGAATGACTCAGCCCAACACCTGCGAATCAGCCATGTAGGCCACAAACCTCGGATGCGTGGAAAACAGTGCGCACTCCGGCAGCAAGCACAAACAAGTAAATGATCAGTAAACGTGTAAAATGGAAACCGTGCGCGTGGATGGTAAGAAGCATCTTGTGATGCTCTCATTACTTGAGCTAAGCTAAGCAACTAACGCTTCTTACCAAGAGTGTGGGCCTGTGGGCCAAGCCCTGAAGCTTCCTAACACTTCCTAACACTTTAGCGGTGAAGGTTCTCATAAATGATATGGTGATGCTAAAGCTGCATCGACGAAGCAACACAGCGCCCGCTGTTCAAAAATGGGACTTTTACTGACTGTTCAAACTCCTGCTTACCTGCGCAGAATTGTTGGGCTCTGCCAATCAAATTGTTCTGCATCACAATTTCTACCGAGCCTGGCGGCTTTTGGGACCAGCCTCCTCAAGCCGCCAAGCTTAGTGGCATAGGATGGGACATCCCGAAGACAAAGGAAATGCAGAAGGCTAAATTCACTAGGAAGTAAAGTTCAACGAATTTGCACGAGCTGCTCAGTTACCAGGGCAGTGTCGCCCGCCGACCTGGGCTGGATGTCCGGCAAAATACCATCAGACTCATATGGTACAGACTTTACATCCATATCGCTCTCCGGAACGAAAAGACTGTAGTCTTATGTCTAACACTAGGATATCTTGAGTTCAAGCTGTTGTCTTCACCAACAGCAGCGGTACAGAAGAATGTTCCATCTAATCCAGGGAGCAGCTCCCATGAAAGGGTGCCACCAATCTCGCCCTGGTCCAGATCCTTTCCAAGGGGCAAGTGATCTCAAAGTCTTTCCAAGAGGGCCTGCAAAGTTGAAGTATAAGAAGACAACCGCGAGGCCTACAGGCCAACGGGAATGGCAGGCCAGCAGATTGTCTCAGTAAAAACCTCACTACACACCTTCAATTTAAAACTGGCCTCAAGGGCGAGCTCAACTACCCCAGAAGCCTGCAAATGAGATGTCTGGCGGCTTTGCCGAACTGCCGAGCCCTCACTTTGCCCTGCCTGTGCCCTGGAACGTCTGCGCACAAAGCATTCCCAAGATAAGGATACGGAGGGACTGAAAGCTGATGGCGCCAGGGAGCCCCGGACTCGGGGCACGCAAAGGAATACCAACATACTAAGACAGAAATGTCGCGAAAGAAAGTTCCCCCAAAAAGATACAGCAAAGAATGAGTCAAATCGCCATCATGCGGACCCTGACAACTCCTGGTCGGTGAAGTTCACCGCTAGAGCAAGGAACACATCACTGAGTGCCTTCAAGGAAGCGCTCAAGACCAGACACGTGGCGTAGTTTCGAATTCCCGAACGCAGCGTTTGTGATTGGCTTTGGGCAGCTTTCAAGTACAGGGTCCAGGCAACCATGCGCCGCTTGTCGCAGCCTACGTCGCAGATGTAGAAGGCTGGGCCTGTTTAGTGCCTATTAGCAGGATTCTCAGACAAATACCTGTTTGTTCTTCTCGGCAGTGTCAACAACACCAGTTATCCTTGAGTCCAAATATAGTAGCATAGCTTCATACCATAATCTAGATCATCAACAAAAACAGCAGCAGTACCAGCAGCAGCAGCAGCAGCAGCAGCAGCAGCAGCTGCACACACCTGCTCTGGAGAAAGCACAAGCCAACTATAGCACAATGGCTAACAAAAATGCGGTGGACCCACAACAAATCACTGCAAGAAATTGCCACTAGTAGGTCGTAGAGCTCACATCTATGATACTAAGATGCAAACACGCATATGAGCAATGCATGTGAATCCGGGAGAGAGAGAATTAAGAAGAGGGAGAGAGAGAGAGAGAGAGAAAAAAAGAAAAAAAAAGCGACAGAGAGAGAGAGAGAGAGAGAGAGAGAGCGCGAGACAGAGAGCCAACAAAGAGACAGCTTTGTCAAGCTGAGAAATCTTCGAAGTTCTGAAGCTTGTCTAGCGCGCCTTGCTAGCAGGTGTGCTCTGCTCTGCAAGCGCCGAGCGTGCATAGAGAAGCCTCAGCAGGCACTTTGGGCTTTCAACTTGGGCTGTCCATTGCCAACTGAGATCTCTTTCTCATTGATTCATTGGTAGAGGCCAACCAGGCAACTAGCAACCAGCCGGGCTGCAGATGATCGTAGGCCTGCAAAGCCGTGTTCTGCGGCAGCATCACCTGCTCACATGAGAGAGGGGTGTGGCAGCGTCTTTGCTAAGGCAGCTTGGGGAACTTGTACCACAGAAACGTTGCGTCCTCACATCTCTCCCTCTGACTTGTTAAACTCTTCGCGGTCGTGAACTGACTCGTGAGATGAAGGTTTCTCAAAATGATTTCGCCGCAATGATATGTACGGAGCATGTGAAACGAGAACCCTGCTTAGCTTGACAAAATGTAGGAAGCTTCCAGCTCCAGAATCTGGATATTTTCCGTTTCCGAGGCTGCATAGAACAGGTCCTGCCAAACCTCCCCCGAATCACACGCACCGGATGCACAACTCTATCATATGCCCTTGTCTCATGCCTTTGCAGCCAGCCTCTTCTCATGTGAAAGAAAAACCCTCCTACAGTCTCACGTGCAACCCCACACGCAATCTTCCTATTTGTTAGCACACATGTCTACTGACTTTCATGGCTCAGTCATTTTTATCTTTATTTGCACCTATAGCAAGTTTTTCCCAGTTACGTGCTCACTCTTGCACGAACCCGAGCGGGTTGCCTGGATCAGCTGCTGGCTCGCATTGCTCTCTGCTGTCAACCTTGAACTTGATGCGGGGACTTATCAAAATCACACAGAATACACAACGATCCAAGTGCTGAGCAATGTAACTTCATGCTCCCCTAACTCCCTCAACCACCTGAAGGCTTTTTGTCGGGTTCACATGATGCAGTTCCGACTCTGCTGCTTGCTATAACGGAGACTCAGGTTTGGGCCGCACGGACCCTGAGTCCAATGTCGCCAAACACGCTTCAACATGTTTCGACATCTGCCCAGGAACTCAAGCGAAGTACGATTTGTGCCACTGGCACCTTGGCCGAGATAGAGCACGTAGTCCTGGCATCAAGAGATGTAGGTGTTCCTGGATTTTGGCGAGCTATGGATTTTCGAGGTTGGGCATTTAGGTTTAGGTTCATGTGTTTGGGGTTGAGGTCTTTGGGGTGTGGTTCGAAGTTTGGGGTTTGGCAAGACCTTTATGCCCGCACAAGCCATCAATTTTGGCGATAGGAGAATCCAAAGCCCTGGAAAATTTGCTTGCGTTGCCCGACACCTGCTATCCGAACAAGCATGATTTCCCTTGCGAAACATTTGGGTTTCTCGGGAAACCCGAGGCCCTAGACCGCAACCGTCAGGTCAAGCTGTAAACTCCGCACACCCTGAAGTCAAAGGCGCAGGTGTCCTGAATTTCGGACACTGTTGTGGGCTCCAACCACCTCAGTGACAGACTTGAAAGTCAAGCTGAGCAATACATAGCAATACCCTTCAGAGAGCTGACTCATTTGAAATGGCGACGCCAAACCTTGACCCAAGTCACAGAAATAGGGTACATCATAATTATCTCTGGCTGTGAGCTGCAGCAAGACACGAGAGGCCCCACTCGTAACTACCCATGAATGTCCACGCAAACTTCTGGCACTTGCAATTACATAAGACCTCAAAACAGCAGCCCGGCCACTCCACCAGACCACCGATCTCGTCCAAGTCAAGATCCTGGCAGATTTGGCCAGCTGGACGATGCATTTTTCTTACATTCAGAGATCACAATGACAAGTCCTTGGGGATTGATGCTTCGCGAGTGCGCACAAGGAGTTGGAATGATGATGGTGCTAACTTGCAGAGGCATGGCATGTACTGCAGACGGTTAAGAAATCCATGTCAGTTCTGTGCTCAAGCAACTTGGTGAGGTGTTGTAACATGTTTAGACGGAGACATTATGAGTCACGCAGGTGCAACCAACCTGGAGACCGCTTTTGCAACAGAAGCTCATGCTATGGCAAATCCCCACTGTGAGTTCTGCCTCGTCTGTGAAGTTGAGGTCCGAGACCAGGGCAGCCTTGCCAGCGAGCCAATTACTTGGGAGCATCCACGAAGATTGGCAATTTATAGGAAGCCTTGAGATGGACCTGTTTCAGAGACAGCTTCCTGGGCATTTTTGATTTGCAACATGTCGCAGCTCATTTCCGGCTGAACGACCCAATTCCGACAACAACCCATCTCAAGTTCAAGGTCTTACATGAAACGAAAGTTGGCAGGGGGGTTTGCGGGTTAGCCCAAGACGCGATGCATGCTCAGAGCCCACTTCCAAGAACCCCAAGTTCTCCAAGTAATCCCAAGACCAGACCATCCTGCCATGACCACTGTCACACAGAAATCAGACCCTCTCTGAACTGGCATGATTCTGCAGATGCGGCGCAGTGTCACTGATCGTGAAGCTCTGTGGCGTGGTCTGTTCTGCTAGCGTAGAGCGCAGGTAGACCTGATTTGCACATTGTTTTGGCTGACGTATGTGTGCAGGCTGTGTAGGTGCCAATGAAGCAAGACAACAATTTAGCAGGGCTTGTGGAAGGTGACATGGTTTGCACTCATTGTGCAGCATAGGCAGTCAGGCAGTCACAAACAACAGAAAGAGCTTTGGGTTCAACGCTACAAGTGAGCTGACAAGCCTGCAAAGTGGCATGAAAGAATTGTGGCTATGGGAGTAAGATTGAGGGCTTTTCACGGAAGATGAATTGAGCTCAATCTTGCTTGATCTCTGTGCGTTGTTCCTCTTTTTGCAAAGTCATTCAGACATCAGGATGACATCACAACAGGATGGACTTGAAGGGTCGAGGTAGTAAACTGTGCGTGCAGTTCCTTCCAAACCCGGCCGACATGAAGCTTACCCTACACATCGGATCAGAGAGGTTTTCCAATGCTGCCAGTGTAGTAGGATTTCACTGAGGGGTATTAACTGGAAGAGCGGCTATCTACAATGCGATTGAACAACCGACAAAACCAAAACGATGAAAAACACCAGAGCAGGCAAAAATGGACACCGACTAAATTTGCCGGCCTCTATCTTCGTCCAGGACTCCTGCCAGGCACGAATAGAGCTTCATCATTCGCAGCAGCAGTAGAGTGGTATCAATGGCCTCAATAACAAGTAGTGGCCAGCGGAAAAACACCAATTCAAACACAAGTGCACTGCGCAACGGAATTAGATCCCAAATCCTCAAAAGATCCCTGAGATTGATCCCTGAGGAGCTACTACGTGGCTATGCTATGACCATTACCACCCTCATAGCTACGTCTAGACTCATCATCAGAACTACCAAGTTCAGAACGTCCTACGAGCATTTCTTCTCGTGCCTGCGCAACGTCTGCTGACAAGTTCAGCTCCGTGACTCCACCAACCGCTATGTCGGTACCCACCTACACTCGGCACACAAGCCGCCGACACTGCAAACTTCTAAGGGACCAGGACTTAAGTGGTTGCAGCGCATGGTGGATCCATGTCTAACTCTCACACAAATCAAAGCGCGGGAATGATGAGGAAGCACTATGGGCACCTTCCCAAAGCCGTGTCTCTCCTATAGACGGGACATGCAAAGAATCCGGCCTGAGATCGATTCAGAGCATTTGCCAAGTATGTCACGTAGTGGGACACCAAAGTCACCTGATGGCTTCAGGCCCTTGTATGAGCGGAGGGCTGCATGATGAATAAAAGTCGAATCATTGCAGGATAATATGATGATGCTTTCAATGTGATTATGCTCGCAGAATCAACTGAAAAGCTGCCCCCTTTTTCTGCAAACCCTGGATGTCACAGCATGCCATCAATATGTGCCCCTCGGCAAATATGGCTCAAATTGCTTGAACAGGGTGAAGACTGAACACGTACCTTTCCCTTGAAAAGAGCCGACAGTCCAATTAGATCTTCTGGAGAGTAGCGAAATCGAAAGGGGCACTAGTTTTGAAAAGCAAGGGGTGTTGCAAGCAAACAAGTGGTAAAAGTATAGAAGCTTGACCTTTTCAAAGGTTTGTGAGACCTCTCTACTGCTACAACAGCGGCAAACAAGAAATGATACCAAATTCCCTTCTTGCTCGGTCAGACTGCTGCGTCATAAAGCTGCAATCGGCCGCGCAATCAAGCAAGCTTCTTCATTCGTGAGAACTCCAACTCCCGATATGACTCTCCAACCGTCTCAACCCAGCCTGATAGTCTACCTTGCGGGAACCAAATTTGAAACAACATCTCACGCATGTTCACAACTTCGAGCGCGCCGGCCATGGGTGACGGTAAATCGCAAGACCTTCTTGACCTTCTTGACGCTC
>CAJNIZ010002738.1:0-25333 GCA_905231905.1 Symbiodinium pilosum
GGGGTTATATATACCCTATTAGTCACTTTTTGGGTACCCTAAATATTAGGTGCCGTATTATAATAGGGACCCAATAAGGGACCATAATTTTGACAACCACCCACATGCTTCCAGGTGGTGATGGGTTGTGATTGAGGACGTCAAGCCCTAAAGCCTGAAGCATCCCAAAGTCTGAGCCCGCGGTTTAGGGTTTAGGGTTTAGGGTTTTATGTGACCGACTTGCCGTAGGATCGAGAAAGCTCAAACATCAGTTTCCCCCTAGCCCCTAGACATGTTAAGGGAGGGAATGTGGGCGTAAATCATGCGATTTCCGTGTTTCAACAGTTGGGTCTTCACAGTGCCCTAAAGCCCGAAGCCCCGCAGCCTGTGCTTATAGGGGAGGGGCTTCCTTATTGCCACTCACACAGAGCAGCGACATCCCACTGAAAGGTTCATCCAATTCAGTACAATTGTTTATGATCTAGTTGGAGCTCTAGTAGCACTACTTGGACTCCGCTTTACTAGCCCACAATTTTGCAGGCTTGCCCAGTTCTACATCGGAATTTAATCCCACTAAAACCAGATTGTACGTCCCAAGCCCTCAACTTTCCCAACCTCTAGCACTTCAAGCCCCAAAGAGCCTTAAAGTCCCGTGAAGCCCTTAAAAGCCATGATCCCCCTTGATTTACTTGTTCTTGGTAGGGAATGAGGGAGTATATGATATCGCTTATTATCCGTCCTTTCTCATTAGGATCCAGTGGGTCAAGCCACAACTCCTGAGGCGCAGCAGTGCGGGGCAGGCGTGCAACCAGGGATGAAGTTCTGAAATACATGACTAACCCTAAGATTCCAAGGACCCCAAAAAATGGGGCTTTAGGGCCCAAATACCATTAGTACTATAGTATTTGGGCCCTACAGCCTTTTTATTTGGGTCCTTGGACCCTTAGGGTAATTATATGTTTCTATTTTATATTTGGGGTCATTCCCTGTTACCACAATGGGTTATAAGTTATAGGAGTTATAAGAACCCCCCTAATAAGGCCCCTTTAAGGACAGATACTGGGAGGGGGAATGACCCAACTTATATTATGTATAGCACGTATTGTCAATATTGTATGTATATTATCAATGATATGTACTTACATCTATTCAGTATCTGTGTATTTCGTACTGTAGTTAGCTTTAAGTAAGGATCTAGGCTTTAGGGTCATGGGGTTTAGGGTTTAGGGGTTTCGAACTTCGGGGTCAAGGAGAAAAAAAGGTTTGAGGATTTCGGGTTGAGGAATTGCATGATGTTCTACTTAGATGCTCAGAGGTCTTAGGAAGTAAGTTACACATGGGGCTCTAAACGCATGAACGCCCCCATTCAGGGCATCTATAATGCCATCTAAAAGCCCCTAAACCCTAAACCCTAGACCAACAAGCCCATCTAAAGCTAGTTACAAAGTCCCCTGAACCTTCCGATCTGCTGGAAGGGGGGTTGGTTTTGGCTATCCCAACAGAGAACCCAACAGCTTGGAACTTAGGGTGTTGAATTCAGATGCATCTTCTGATTCTGTTTCAATCAACTTAGTGTGTGCCGAACTTGACTCAAAGAGCGGCTGTTTTCCTGGCAGTGCCAATGCCGGGCACATGCAAAATAATTTTGGGTAAAGGACTCACGGCTTCGTACGTTTGAGGGTTTAGCGTGTAGGGTTGAGGCTGTAGGGGCCGGCGGAACCCTCACGATATCTGTACAACAGAGTATGGGGTCCCTATTATTGAGTATGACATGGAGGACTTTTTGGGAAACATGCTGCGAACTGCGGGGCAAGTGAAACTGACATCGCCCAATTTCACTGAAAATTGGAGTTCATGAAGAAAGCCGTTTCCAAGCCCAATGATTTCATCTCTGGCCGTACTGAAAATTAGCCGGGTTGTCCCTACTATTCATTCCCAGCTCCCAAAGACTTCAATGGATTGGCTACGGGAGGATTTATGGTAAAACTCTGCCTGATATCATTGCAGTTTGGCGCTTCTGGCTCCTCATGCAGCTTGTTTACCAAGTACATTATATATACATATGTAGTTATCTGTATGTTACATACTGTATGTATGTATATATATATAGCTCTTCAGGGGTCTGCTTGGTACCCCAATGTCAAAAGGCCTGTCCGTGGAATGGAGAACTCTGTTCTTGCTCGGAGATTCCAAACATGAACTACGTTCGCATAGTTCCGGAGTACGTTACAAACACCACGGATGGCTGCAAGGTGCCTTACGGCTCTTTTGCAGGGGCCCGAATAGTTCCTCATCAGTTACCTGAAGTATTCAGGCTTCTGCGTTAGACATTAATCCCTTACTAGACCCTCCCATGAGTGAACACTTCACTAGTAGAATGTGGTTTAGAGTATTGTGGGCGAACCATGCGATGAAGATGACCTTCCTGTGACCCAGGCAAGGCTGTCGCTATTCTCTGCCTTTTGACCTCCTGGATGCAGTGTTCGCAGCTGCGCGGAGCTTTGAACTCCAAGAGATGCAGCCTTCTTTACAAACAAGCGGTCCAGGAGGCTTGAAATTGAAGCTGGTTAAGGGGGAGGGGCTGGACTAGCAGTTGAGGACTGCAAAACTCCTATCCCATGCTTGATGAGGCGACCCCTATTGCCCTCCTTCATGAATATGCAACCAAGCTCTTGGATGGTGCATGATACTTCAGATTTGCCAAAGGTCCTGCGTATACCTCGCCTCCTTAGTTGCCAGTCTCTGCGCGACCTATGATACCATGTCGTTGAAGCCATCGTCCAAACACAACGCCAGCAAATCTCAATCCCAAGCCTCATTCCATAAACCACAGTACAGGTTCGCTCTCCTCGGCGCACTGGGCAGAATGTAGCCCCATAGCTATTATATTCTCCTGCCAAAAAACCCATACTACACCCCAAAAGGAACTACACGGGAGCCCCTGGGCAAAGTAGAACGACCTCGCCCAAGCTCACCTCCGGTGGTGGTTTGCATGGAAAGTGGGTTCCAAAGACCTTACTTCAGGCTTTCGAAGTAGTTGCTTTAATCCCCCCCTCACAAGAAGCACCACCCCCGAATAATTACGATCCCGGCTCGTATCTAATGGTACTAGATTGGGGGTATTCATTGGATGGGGGTGCGGGGCTGTTAGTGTTAGCTGGAAATGATTATTTTGGCAGCGTTTCTGAACGTAAGGCCACAGGCTGCGCAGAGATAGCCCCCTGCACGAGCTGTGGGCTCAGCATGTTTGCGCTGACAGTTCTACATGTTGGGCTGCTTTTCCAAAATTCGGATCCCGTCCTTCTACTGCCCCATGAAACTACCAAATTGGGGTTCTGGAAGCGGAGGCTTCAAATAGATGTGCCATCAATCCAGCCTGCCAGCGAAACAGTTACAATTCCTGCAACTTCTAGAAACTCCACGGAACAACACCTAGAGAAACACTTCCCACATCAACACCCTGAACTGCTGCCACAAGGAGGGCTTAGCCAGCTTCCACGTGGTTGAGTTTCTTCAGTGGCCTGAAAGAAAGGTCATGGAATTTGAAAGTGCTTCACCTCTCGGTTACAGAACAAGCAGGGATGGCAGCAGCCATTCTTGCTGAATGTCAAGACTTGGTGGGGCAGAGCCTCAACTTGGCTTTGATCATCGTGAGATGGTGTGTTTACTAAGTTATTATCAGTTTATATCAGTTTGGTTGTGGTTATTGGTGTTGTTTCTTAGATCATCAAAGGAGCAGTGAGCCATCCCAGGGCCCAATGCTTCATCATGCCAATACAAGGGACTCCCCCTGTTGTGATTCTACCGAACAGGATCCGATTAGAGCACTATACCCTACCCCATGTTAGGGTACCTAACCTTGCATATAGAAGATGCGAGACATAGAGCTACATATTCCAAAAGGATGTAGGGTAGAGTATGGGGGTCTAGGTGCTGTACCTAAGACCGGGTAGCGGCAGCTTGCCAGACTGAGGACGGGATGCGCAGGTTGCTCTGGGCGCCCGGAGTCTTACTATCCAGTCCGGCATTGGGAGCACTACTTCTGACAGCAGAGTGCATTCGGAGTTTCAGTGGGCACATGAGGGTGAGGGCATGTTGGGCTTAGGGTGGGAGTGCGTTTCCTGAAGCAGGACAAGCTATAGAGGAAACTTGATGCGTGCATGCCCACGTGATATGTGCGCCCAAACGGTTGATCGATTCGATCCAGAATCCATTTGCTGATGCCTCAAAGCGTTTAAGTCTTGGCGTCTCATGAAATTTGAGAAGAAAAGGGCTTCATCCTAAATCCTGGATCCTAAACAATAATGTGGGGCTCGCTTTAATCTTAGGGGCCCCCCCGCCCCCCTAACAATAGGGCCTCCCGAAAACTTCAACTGAAGGACCCTGAATAAGGGTCCCACGGTACTGAGGGCCCCCGGAGGCCTTGGAGATTATTCTGAAAGGGATGGTCTGAACTCGGTCCCGTATTTTTTAGGGCCGCAAAACCAAAACACATTAAACAGGACCCTCCCAACAAGGGCCAGATCCTGAGTAAGCGGCGGCGAAAACGCATTAAAGAAGGTCTCTACACAAAAGTGAGTGCAACATGAATCCTGTGCATTAATTATATCTTCGGCGCTTCCTGTCCCAACTCGGCTTCTAACATTCCGGCAGTTGCCTTGCCATACTCAGAAGGGTTTGAATAAGTTTTTGCGGACTTTTGGTGTAGGACTTTTGAACTCTTGGGAGAGTGAGTAGGGGAGGGGGGTAGTTTGAATTCACTCAGCTCCAGGTCGAGCAGTGTAAGCACTTCCAAACCATCAGCTGTATCCCAAAGTCCCAAAATCTACTGGACTTGCTTTTGCCGATGTTGATGCCTCTCTGCGCATAACTTATGGGCCACTAGAGGCTCTCCCTTCAAAACGCTGACAACTGCTTCTGAGTCCGCATAACCCCTAATTGCTACGCAAGCCCCTATAGACTCAACATATCTGCCTACTCCCTCATCCACAGCGGCTTGCTAACCTACAAAGGGACGGTTGTTGGACAAGTCACGCTGAGGCCTTGGCGCAGAAGGTCAAGCAGGGCCGGAAATCTCTGAAAGTGCAGGCAAGACATTGCCTAAGAATCTTATCCGCCCTAAACCCAAAAGCCTAGATGTTATTCCCAGACTTTGGAGCCCTGTGTGGGCAGCATCTTTAGACGTAGAGCCCCAGAGGTGGGTCATGCAAGTTTAGAGCTTGAGGGCCGTTTAGGGTTCATGGCTTATGATTTAGGGCTGTTTAGGGCTGACGGTTTAGGGTTGTAGGGCCTAGGGTCTGGGTTTGGGGTTGTTGGGGATTGGGATTTGGGAGACTGAGATCGGCTTCAAGGGTGAAGATATTGGTGATCTGAGAGCACAGTAGCACACATCCAACGTGCAGAAGCAGCCAGTAGCCTATGTGCGTACCTTGGCCTCTTGACAGAAGCATCCCAGGAGCACGTTTGAGCCCTGAACTCTTAAAGGCAAAACTACATTGGTACCTGAATAGTGTCTAAGATTGTGGGTCTAGTTTTTTCGTATGAATGCGGTGAAGAGTGCTTCATATAAACCGCAGCATGATACCAGTAATGTTTTGGGCCGCGACATTCTATAAGTCCCTTAATGGATTCAAATTTCATGTTCTTTCCCGCTATCGCGGCAATATGACTTAAACGTAAATCCTAAACGCCCCTACATTACCGGGTTTCTTGAACCAGGAGCAGGGCATCTCCAGAACAATTTTGCATTGGGTTATATTGGGTTATATGTTTTGATATGGGGCTAGACAAGTCAAGGGCATACAGGGGTATTTGTCTTGCGTTTAGGGATCGTGGGGAGGATTTTGGCAACCCAATTCCTATGATGAGCACCTCTTGATTATCACGTGAGCCTCTTGGAACGGATTCGCGGGGGTTGGGTTTTGAACAAAAATCCTCCTGTTATCGTATGTTTCCAGGCTCACGGGGGTCGTGCCCGGAGAGGGGTGGCGACCTTGCAATCCCAAACATTCCCTCATCCTCTCCGGTATTGCCCAAAAGTCCTTGGGGTTCCCGAGCCCCTTTGTCCCACCCTTTTAAGCATAAGTATGAGCCCTGCGCGGAGCTAGAATGCCCAACAGGACCTAAACCTGGGCTTAGGGTTTAGGGTTTTTAGGACCCTAAACCCTAAACCCCCTGAACGGCAATGGCAGGTTGCGCCACACTTTGTCCTTCTGTCCCGAGACTTCTACCTCCAGGCTACCGCAATTTAAGGGTGTTCCTTGCTTGGGTGTGTGTTAACCCCGTGCCCTAAAATCAAACCTCCCTAAACCCTTAAGAGGTATTCCCCTAGAATATTCTGATGGATTTTGGACTTGTTTATTCTTAGGGGGTTGGGGAGGTTTGTTATTAGGGTTGGGGATTAGGTGGAATGCAAATCTTTTGGGCAACTAAACCTTGTTTTTTGAGACTACAAGGAAGACAGATTCGATGGGTAGCCTGGCAAAGCGCAAAGTCATGAATGGATCAGTTAGGCGCAACACACAAGCTGGTTTGAAAGGATGAGTGTAAGCCGTGCCTTTACACAGGGCAATCCTCCGCTAGCTGCATAGGCGCAGCGCCGAGATCGGGAAGTTCGAGGTATCACTTTTCCCTGAAGAAGGTATGTGCGCCCTTGACACAGCTTCAGAGGCTTCACAAACTTGAGCTTTTTTGTAAAACAAGCTAGAAACATCAACATGAGGCATAGCCTACACTGCTAGTATCCACCTTCAATAACCCCTAACATGTTCCCTATATAATCCCCTAAATAATCCCCCCTTTAAGGAGTTTAGGCTATAGCTCACATGTTGCAGCAGTTGGTCGGCGGCATTTGGCAGCGATCCTAGATTTCGACTCAGTACAGACAGTTACCCGGCCGGGCCTGATGAATCTTCCCTTTTCTTATTGGTTCCTAGTGGGGAATAAGAGAACTGAGCCCTAAACCCTAAACCCAATAGGGATTCTAAAGGGATGATGTCCCCTTATTCCCCACTAAGAACCAGTAAGTAAGTTTTAGTTACGTTTTGCCAGGACAAAGAGAGCCCAACAAAATGATGCAGGGGATTCCTGGTACTCTCTCTGGGCCATTACCTACACAGTTCATTGAGGTAAAATTAGGCCGCAGCAATGTGACCATATTCAAACTTATGCGAGTTGATGTATTAAAGTGGCTGAAACTTCTCGCAAACCCTGCTGTGCGCTGCAGATAATAGGTCCCTATAAATCCATGGGATCCCGAGAAACCCTTCACGTAGCCCCTGAACCTTAATTCCTAAATGATCAGTATATACACTCTCAAACCTTTGGGAACTTCCCCGACATGGTCCCTGGGAATCCCTAAGCCTCCGAACATCAGGAGATGCTACCACACCTGGCGGCACTAGCCTTGGAAACACGTATGCTTGGAGGTCCACGGATAGCTTGTCTACATCTACATGCATGCGTGGATATGTATACGTGCACAGGTAGACGTGGACGAATTTGGTATTGTCAAGAAGAGGGGCACTCCTCACATACTTCGGGATTTAGGGCCCCACTAGTTCTAGGCTCAAATTAGATAGGTAACTTGGATCGAAGGCTTGAGGCCCAGAGTATTCTCGGCCCAAAGCTAACATGAAGCCCCATGCAGTCGTCAAAGCAAAGGACTAAAGTCTCGTATGGGCCTTGCGTTCCGCAGTAGTTCGTGGAAGTTTTGGCGAGCTTTGCGCATTCAGACCTCGGGCTTCTAGGATGTCGGAAGAGTGGTCAGACTGGAGCCTGCTCAGAATGGGCTTCAACATTACTGGTATTACTACTATTATTATTGTTTAATTCTGCATGTTACTGTAGTTTTTTGTCATTACCTATTAGTACTATGATCCCCAGTATTACGTTTGCCCTTGGGAAACGTACAGTGAGAAGGATCGGGGCGGAGGATGCTGATATGCAGCGTTCGCATTATGTTGAATTGTTTTTTTCAGTGGACTGCGCAACTACTAAACAATTGGGGAAAATATTTTTCCCCAATTGTTTAGTGCTGCGCAGAATCCCACTTCTCATGCTACTTCCGCAGATTTTTCTTCACAGTTCTGCGGCTTTAAGTTCCGAAGCCTATACCTTAGACCTGAGTACGTGGCACTTCCACATGTGTTCAATGTGTACATGTGGCGCATGTCAGCAAGGTTTAGCAAGTCCGCCATCCAATTGTAGCACAACCAACCAGCCCATCGTACTCAGCTTTACGGTTCAGGGGTCAGGGTTTAAGCCATATCGTTTGAATGATATCCAAGGTTATCCCCTTGTATAACTTATAACCCCGACAGCCATGGAAGAATGCAAATCCTACAGGTGGAAAACATCCTGTAAGAAGTACAGTAGCGTAGGGTCTCTATGTGGTGCAACATGTCTTGCGCCTGCAATGGGTTTGGAAGTCACGCAAGAAAAGGGAACCTTGAAGCTGTGGGGCCTGTCCAAGGCTTCAGGATCCGGATAAACACGTTTTTGATTACCTATATACTTAGTCTGCTAGAGGATTTCCACTAAATCTTCAACCCTAGCCCTTAACCTTGTGAATGAAACCGTGTTACTGTCGCACTGTCGTTGTCGCAGCTGGAGCAATCGGAAACTCCTCCAGCTGCAGAGGACTGGACCGCCATGTTCGTAGATGAGCACTTGGAGGCAGGTTTAGGGTTTTAGGGTCTAGGGTCATTCTGCGCCAGCTCATGCTTTGACGGTTTCTTTTTCTCGCTGACCTTACAAGTAGGAGGACGAGCAAACCTAAAGCAAGTTAAGTGATGCGACGCAGTGACTCAGTAACCATACGAGTATGCCAGGGAAGCTTGATGCGGCCATGCATGATTAGCCCAGAGTCCTCAATATAGGGTCAGAGTTTTTTCGATGACTACATCTAACCAAATCATTGTCGACATGTTTGTACCCATAGCTCTGCTTCCTGTCACAATGCAAACTCCCTTGCGCTGTTTCGCGCAGGATACAAGCCAATGCTTACTGTTGCCAATATTTATGCAGGACTGGATTCCAGTAGTCTTCCCCATAATATAATCCTTACTTACACTAGCCATGAATCCTTTCGCCCCAACTCGCCCCTCGCCGCAACTAAGCACCTGTAAGCTGCACCCAGAGTTGTTTTCGAGCCACCAGATGAAACCGACGGCCTCCTGATCTTTGAGTTAATCACCCACAACAACAGAACCTACACCCCCCCAAAAAAATCCGAGTGTGATCCTTTACTATTAGCCGTGGGAGCGCAAGGGGGAACGACGTAAGCAACTACCTGTGCCTGAACCCCAAAAGTATGTGGGTAATTGGGTTAGGGTTTAGGGTTGAGGGTTTAGGGTCTAGGGTAAGCCCTAAAACTTAAACCCAGTGGAGAATCAATGGAAAGAGCATAGAGAAACACATTGGAAAGCTTTTGAATACGTAACGGTTATGGTCAATCGCCAGTATCATTTCCTGTATGACCCCTAGATTAAGAAAGTTCCATTGTGGTATCCATATTTATTCTCCCCATAAGCACCAGCAACCTGAATAAGGGAATAAGATCCCTTGAAAAATCCCCTAAGTAATGTAATCCCATATTCCGCTAAGAACCAGTAAGGTAAGATCAGTAAGATGCAGGGTGCGCTGGTACTGCCAGACCTACGTTCGTTGCTCCGACAGGGCCGTCAAAGCCCCGGAGGAGATCGAAGGAGTCAAAGGGTTTAGGGTTCAGGGTTTAAGGCTTAGGCTTAAGGGGGGTGGGCTTGGAGTGTTCTGGGCCCTCGAATATAGCTTCCTTTTCAAGGTTTGGTATGATTTGTTGGTTAAGATTCTTACCAGGACAGCAAAGGGTATTACTGTGAGCGGACTAGGCAAGATATGGGTTTAAACTTTAGGCTGCGGGTACTGCAGGCTTGGGATGTAGTAGAGTTGTGGGGCGCGGGGTGTAGGGTTCAAGTCGTTGTTTTGGTTTTGCAAGTGCGCCTCTAGAAACAGCTGCCAACAATTTGTTTCGCTGCGTGTCCAGAAAAGGCCAAGATCGGGCTTTAGGAGTTCTGCCGGGCTTTGATGCTAAGTTAGCCCACGCGAACATGAAATCGAAGAGACCCTGTACGGTGCACTGTCCATATGTTGCATTGGGGGATTAGGGGGCACAGGAAGCTTTCTGTGATGAGCTCCAGTAAAGTAATCAGCAGCATGAAGCCTAAACCCTTACCATGAACCTGGGAAGAGAAACCCGAATGGTAACAAGGTAGTATGCTACAACGTCTTAGGTAATTGGTATTATAGGTCTCACTAGCGCGTGCCTAGCCCCTAAAACCGAAGTCCCTACATCATCCCAGTTTCCATTTCTTGTTCAGTGTTCTTTTCTCTTTTGGTTCTCCATGTTGGGGGATGATATCCATAAACGTTAACCCCTACAAACCCTTTACCCTCAAGCCCGATAAACAAGACTTGTATAGGGACCAGGACTTGCACGCAAAACCCACAACTTCTTGGAGCAGGTTTTGCAATTAGAAAGCAGGTTTTGCAAGTAGAAAGCAAAAACTCAAAAGGGCCACTTTTAAAACCCTAAGCCCTGCACAATGTCCATGATCCCAATCTCCAAACCCTCATCCTAAACCCTTAACCTTAGGTCTGCCTATCCCAAAACTCTTCAAAAAACCAGGTCCCGAGTCCCACATCCAGCAGATCTTGATCAAGCTGCCCTCGTACGGATCTCAGGGCCCAGTGCAAAGACAGGGATTTAGGGTGTGAGATTAAGGGCTAAGGCTTTAGGATTTGGGGTTCCTGGATTAGGGTTCAAGAGGGATTATGTAAGGTTTTTTTAGGGCGTACATATTCCTCATGAAGAGTCGAGTTTGGTAAGCCCAACCCCTGTAAATGCAGGACCCACCATAGGAGCCATATGAGAGTGTCATGGACCCTAAACCCTACGTAAACCTTATCAGTACAGGGTTACTGGGGCTCAGATGAATCAAAATTTCAACTGGGGAGCTCCCCTGTCCACCGACAATCACAGAAGCGAGCGCCCAGAGGTTTTGGGGGTTTCAGGCTTTCGGGGTTGAGGGTTTTAGGGTTTCGCAGCGCTCTGACAGGACCCCCTGAGTGCGCGAGAGAGAGAGAGGGTTTTCGAGTTTAGGGTTTAGAGTTTGGGGTTCTAGGATTTAGGAATTAGGGTTTAAACTGCGTAGGGGGTTAGGTTTAGGACGAAGCTCACCTATGCCCTATCCTGCAAGGTTACTTGTATTGACAGGGCAGGTTTGGGGCTTAAACTAATCTCCTCGCCTAGGACTAAATCTTTCTAGCCCCCCTCAAAAAAACACACCAAGGAAGTCTCATCATATGTTAGGGGCGGAGTTTCATTATCAGGGGAGGTGAGTGCTGACGGACCTGCACAGTGCAGACACTCGGCTTCGTGCAGGATCAATGCCTTTGTCTTTGTTCATTACCTCCAGTAATTGGAATATTATACATAGAGTAAGAAGAAACCAGGACCTTGAACGTAGACAAAACGAATGGGTTCATAAACCCTAAGAAAGTCCAAATGGCCATTCTTATGTATACTTTGGGGGTCCGTTTACCAGCTGTGGGAAGATGGGAGCGTGAAGCCTCCTACAGCCCTAAGCTTCAAACCCGAAGAGGCGAGGTGCAAGCCCTACCCATGCGTAGTTCCTAAAATTCGGGTCCCTTTACAGGGGTTGCAGGGGGATATATAAGGATATGTGGAGACTATATAGGGGTATATAGGGTAGGGGTTAGGGTTTTCCAAAATTAGGGTCCCATTTAGGTACCCCTTAATATTCGGCGCCGTAATACAATCTATAGTTACTTGAAAGAACCTCATAATTTTGAGAATTACCCACATGGTATTGCACATGAAACCTCAAAAACTGGGGGAGTGCCTATAGCAAGGATGATAGCATGTTGGGGCTTATATTGGGGTCTCCTCTTTATGCATAAGCCCCGCATAGCCTCCCTCTCTAGTTTTCAGAAGACAGTAGTCTATGCAGGCCCCCTTGGAGCTCCGTGTTACCCTTGGGAAGGGTAAGCCATTTGAGGCACGCCAGGCAAGTCTTGAACCTCGCCTTGTCTTGGCTGCACGACCTACTGCTGCGGCCTCAGGGACCACCAAGCCGATGCAAACATCAAAATATCCATTACTAGGCGTGTGAGACTTTTATGCAGACAGTTGCGTTTTTATTTTGGCACTTGGACCCCTAGGGCCGCAGTGTCTTCTAACCCGGGGCGCCCTGAGTGCTCATGTGGGGATGACACGGTCTTGAAACATATATGATTGAACTCGTTGTTGGGATCATCGCGTATGGGCAGTTCTGACAATTATCGCATCCCCCTCAGGGAATCCTCACACGCGATGCCCTCCAAACAACCTGACAGGAGGTTGGGACTGATCAAGCTGTTGCTGGATAGTCACTACCCCCTCACTCCAGATTGGCGGCATATGTGTTTATACAGGGGACTCTTGTAGCGGTTGCTAAGGGGGGAACTAGAAGTTTGGAATATGTGTTTTGTGGACACTAGGAAATTAGAATCTGCACTGTAAGCGGGAGATCTCGTGCTGAAGGACTTCGCTGCCTGGTGTCCGAGTCATCTACTCCTGTACGTAAGCAAGTTTGAGGAGCTCCATGGTGTGGTAGAATCTGACCCGAAACTCAGCGCGCTCACGTATAGGTTCTCAAAAAGGAGCTCCTGGAGCTTGGCCATGCTGAACACAGATGGCAGATCATGTGTGTTTTACAGCGCTGTTGCTCCCAAGACAGGCATATGAGATTCTCGGGAGGCCCTGCCAGGGTTTACGGACTTTACCGAAAATAAGAGAGGCTTCTGTCTGGTGAGTGCTTTCCCTTCCGCGTACTGCCTGGAACAAACACTTGGCACCATTTGCACCGTCCAGCGAATAAGTCACCGCAAATGTGAGCGTGTCGTCCATCGAAGCCTAGTGAAATCAGGCAACCATGGTTTCCGCGTGGGTTTGGGTGCTAAGCGGAGGAAGTGGCAAAGCTGACCTCTAAGCTTTTAAGCCTTGAGAGCAGAGAAGTTCCAGAAGTTTCCACAAAGGCTATATGGGGGTTTCCCACTGCTATGGGTACCGTTTGGGGATTCCCTATAGTAAGGACTATAGTATTTTGGGCCATTTTGGGGTCCCCCTATTTTGGTAAATTACAATATAAAAACCTTGCTGGACGAGCCTGCGCCAGCCAGCTTGTTGCGAAAGCGATTGTAAAAAAAAGCGGACGCGGAGGCATTGCTTGCCTCTACAAATGTACAACAACCCATCCGTTTAGCAGAAAGTTGCTTGGCTGTCTTTATAAACATAAGCTCTTGGGCTGTCGAAGCGTGGCGAAAATGTCGATGAGCCTATTAGGTCGGATAGGAAAGTGATAAACATAAACAAGGTCAGTCGCAGAGTTCCCTGTTCTCTTAGAGCGAGCACTTTCGCCACGGAAACAATTCTGCCTGAGACTGCCGCGGGCTCCGGAATTTCCAGACAGGTTCGATAAAAGCCGCGCGTGGAGACAGAACACCGGCCGGTTTGTTTGGAAACAAGGCCGCTGCTCGCAGGATGCGGTCTAAGCCAGGTTCTTGCATGAGGTAATGCGCCGCCAGAATGCAGCTGCGGTTTTGCTTCTGTGGGTCACCTCCGAACATTAAGCCCACATTCGGGATTGCGTCCTCGCACGGCACCACCGTGAAGCGAGCACACGCTCGACAGCAAACTGGTTTCACTAGATTTGACAGCTCTGCGAAAGTGGAAGTGAGCTTGGTGAGGCATGTGCCTCTCATGTCTGAAGACGCGTTTCCTACATCTTTCCACACGTGCGACACTGTATTTGCGCATCGTTCCTCACCTGGCACTGTACGTTACTACCCACCCCCCACGGACTTCCCCTAAGCCGAAAACTGGAAGTCGAAAAGCAAGCCGAGCAGTGCTTGTTCGCAGAGCCCCACCAAGTGAGCGAACCCCAAACCTGAATGTTGATGGGCCTTTACATGTGATTCTCCAATCAGATAGGGGGCCTTGTATTGTGGAAGCTGTAGGAACATGGCCCGCTTTGAAGTGTTTGAGTCTCAGAGGATATAATAAGACTTAAGTTAGGTTTTGGGGGGTAAGCTCAGGGTTTGCTAGGCATATTGGCCACTGTACATTGCACACATTGAATTTTTAAAGTGGGGAGATCAAGAAGAAAACCATCGCTCAGAATTGCCGCTTTTGTTGAAGTTGGCAACTTGATGGGCCCAAACCCAGACCCGAGAATTGGGAAACTCATGCTCAGCATCAGTTGCTATTTTCAAATCTGCGCGAAGCTCTTAGACAAAACGGAATCTTATACTATAGTATTTACTATAGTACATTATGTTATACAAAAGTAAATGATAGTATACTATATATATATATTATAGTATAGTATCTAAACCGTAACCCTAAACCCTATACTATAGCCAGGAAGCACCCAAACACAGGCCATATCTGCTGAGCAAAATCCACCGGGTGACCTATGGCCTCTTGAGCCTCAGCTTTGCTTGGCGGCTAAGCGGCTAAGACTGAGAATCTTTAGGGTTTAGGGTTTAGGGGGTTATAAGGGTTTAGGGGGTTATAAGAGTTTAGGGGTTTAGGGTTTAGGGCGTTATAATAGGGAATAAATTGGGGTTATGTTGGGATGTTGGGGTAATATTGAGATAATGGTAAAGAAAATGGAAACTACTGTGTAGAGGGTCCAACGGACATAAATCTGAAAACCCTGTGTGCCCAACCTATGAGAGGAAAGCAGTCTGGCACGCTTACGGTCATGCAAGATTATGCCCATCAACGCCAGGGAGCTTGTATGGGGTTACAGGGTTCAGGTTAGGACACGTTTGCTCAGTCAGGACCCGCGCTCGATGGAAAGCTGTTCTCGTCTCGTCCTGTGGACCGAAGCAAGAAATCAGCCAGATTCCTCGAACCCTGAACGCCACAAACCCCTGAACCCCTAGCGGAAAACTTACTGTTTGTTGGGGAATTGAGGAATGGACCTCCATAGCAGCAAAGGCATAACCTACAAGACTTTAGTAGTTTCTGTTGTCTTTTCCATGTTCCATTTCCTACTCTCAACCAGCAAGGCAACCCTACACCTCTACATCTTTATTAGCCCTCGTTTCCCGTCTTATTGTTTATTTGGTGTTCCATGTGCTTGCTGAAAACCCGAAACCCTTCACACCCCACCTGCAAAATCGTAAACATTCTACTAGCTTCCATTTCATATTCCATTTGCTTTGCCACTTGATTCTCCATCATAGAATCCCAAAAGACCCCGCCTAAGTTGAAGTCCTGAAGCCCTAAACCTTAAATCTCCAAACCTTTACGCTTTGAACCCAATCCTCAAACCCCAAACCTCAACCCACCACCCGAAACTCTAAGCGCAAACCCTTAGCACTAAACCCTAAACCCTAGTGTTGAGCCAAGGACCGGCACCACTCTGGAGAGAGCCTGGGCAGATACAAGAGCACCGTACCTCTCCTGAATTAGGGTTTAGGGTTTGGGGTTCAGGGTGGGGCTTATAGAGGGATACTGCAAAAGAAAATGAAAACTACTAGATAGTTTATTGGGGTTATATAGGGATAACAGGGAGAACATGCGAATTACAATTTAGGGGCCTAGTTAGGGTTTAGGGCGCAGGGTTTAGGTTTCATGGATCAGGGTTTAGGGCTGGGGGTTTAGAGTTTAGGGTTCGGGAGTAGGGATTCGGGGTTAACAGTGTTTACGTTTTGAGGATCGGGTCTCAGGGTTTAGGGCTTAGGGTCGAGGTTGGGGGTTTAGAGTTCAGGACTGGAAAACAAAGCGGGAGCTGATGAGGAATGTTTACCTACGGCTCCTAGTTCCTGTTGGGTTTGTTGTTTGTTTTGGGTATGTGATTTTAGATCTATTACCCCAAAAGGCAGTACATAGGAGGCCCGGGGTACGGTTTAGACTTTAGGGTCTGCAGCATTGATATAGATTGCGAGTTGAGAAGGCGTAGGGTAGGGAATTCAGGCTTAACGAGGTTTCTGGTTCAGGATGTAAAGTAGGTTTTTGCGGTTCTAGAAATTCGTCTATTGAATTCAGGATTTCTTGTAAGAATGCTTCGAGCGAGTTTATGAAATTGTGTCCATTAGGGTGAGATTCTCACGGATACTTATGTGGGTGGTTGTCAAAATTATGGTCCCTTTTTGGGTACCCTACATATTAGGTGCCGTATCATAACAGGGATCCAAAAAAGGGCCATAATTTTGACCACCACCCATGTAGATTCTAGGGCTGAGGGTTTCGGACCGTTGGCGAAGGACTATTCGAGGCTTGTGCGGGATTGTAAAACGGGCTGAGGCGCGGCTACGTCCTAAATCCTAAGCACTAAGCAGGAATCCATGAGCTTTATTTAATCCTACCCTAGGCTCTGGGTCTAGAGCCTTAAGGTTCATAAATTTTAACCAAACCATTAACCTAATACCCCAAATACCCACTGCTTATGATATGAGCAAGTACCCAGTACCGCTGAAGCTGTAGGCAATTGGGTTGCAGGTTGTGCTTTAAGGTGGCTTCAGGTTTCAAGGCAATAGGCTGAGAGTTTATGGCTACGACTTTTGGTGTGCAGTTCGAACGTACGTGGATTCCTGTATTTCCTTAAGAGATGCAACCAGGATCCTCAGTTCTACCTGCGGTCTGAATTGCAGTCACCCCAACTCAGACCATCTGATGCCCGCTTCCTGAATCCCCCCATGCGTAGCGATTGTTTAAAGGTTCCGGGCTTAATTGCATGAAGCCCTGAGCCTAAACCCCAACGAGGCCACATCCCACCCTGGTCCTCAGCATTCTGATGGCCTACCTAGATCCTCCTAGGTGTCCTCTACAGGTATTATATTATATAACAACAAAACCACAACAAACCCCAAGACGAGCCACATAGGAGCCCTAAGCCTTTGATGCTCTACAAGCCTATATACTAACCTTTATGCAACGTTTACATATTCCCTAATTTCTCTTAATGGAATTACATAGGCGGCCTTGAGAAGCTGTTTGGGGAAGTGAGGCTGAGTCGGAAACTTTTGGCCGTGCCCTACGTTGGGAAGGACTTCTGCCAAGAGATGGGTCCCTAGGGCTCCCAGTTGCTCCTATATATATATGTATATGTATAGGAGTTAGGGTTTAAGGTTTAGGAACCTTACACCCTAGACCTTAAACCTCAGGGATTTAAGGGGTGTAGGACTTCTGCCAAGATTGAGAAACCCTAAACCCTAAACTAAGAGATGGGGTTTAGCGTCATAGGCTGCAGGGCTTAGGCGTTTTGGGTAGGTAGGCCGGGGTGTAGGTCAGTACCCTTAATTGGTTTAGGGTTTAGGGGGGTCACAGGGCCCCTGACAGTGGGTATCCAGGCAGGAGGGTGTTTGGAGTCTAGAGAGTCTAGGGAGTTATAGAGTTTAGGTAAAGTGCGAGTACTGCATCAGACAGAGGAGATATGGTTGAGGTTTGTGAGTTCGTGCAGATTCTGGTTTACCCAATGTAAGGTATCTTTGACGTTTTTGTTTTTTCAACGCGCAAGCCTAAAACCTCAAGCCCAGGTAGATACAAATTGCATAAGCCAAAAGTTTAAAAGGTAAAACAGAAATTCGCATAAAACCCGCACAAAACTCTAGACCTCAACCCTACACAATGTGTATAAGCCCTTGGTCCCAATTAAACCCTAACACAGCTTGAAACGGCTAAGGCTAGGAGCCCCAGAGCTAGAACCCAGGAACCCCCAGGGTCTCTACATTCCCCCCCAAAAAAACATGGAACCTGAAAAGAGGACCTTCGTAGATACGTAGATTACATGTCTTTAAAAGGGAAGGAATGATAATGGGCCTGCATACATATGGTAGAGATGCAAGGCAGGCTACTGTCCTGCAAAAGGGGATGAAGGATGATGGCCCCTACATGTGGTATAGATGTGATTTGGATCAACCCCAAGTGTTGCTACATTCATGTAGAAGCTGGAAGCATCCCCTTGAAGACATAGCCTCTGTAGCAGGACGTGCTGATAGGGTTTAGGGTTTAGGACGTACTAACTGACATGAGATACTTTCGATACTAGTGCTGCCTAGGGACTATTCAGGGTGGACATAGGTGTCCTTGTGGTGAATGAGTGTAGCCCCTATTCTGATCAGTAAAAAGGAATACATGAACCCCAAGTCACCTAAATGCTACATTTCGCAAAATCAAGGTGCCCTGACGAACCCTCGAATCACCTTAGGATATTTCAGGGATTTGAGGATGCTCGGTGAAGGGATACAACCCACCCCTGAGAATGATTACTCTCAACATAGTACCCTTATGATGCAAACTTGTTGGCGCAAAAGGAAAAAGCCACTTTGGGTTCATTTGAGTATTCGAACATAGGCCAGAAGACTCATGATCTAGGAGAGTAACAGTAACAGTAGGGATCCCCGTGATCCACTCGGAGTCCAGTACATCGCTTGGATTCCGGTGGCCCCTTATTTTGTGGAGAAATTCGCGTCTGGGATCCATGGCGAGGATACCCCAAGTGTATCCTCAGAGTTCTCGCATCCGGACGTGACGATAGGCCAGAAGCCTCATGGAACAGCTGTTTTGGTAAGCGGGAAGATTGTAGTGTAGTGGATTGTACAGGGATTATGCCGCCGCTGCCCTTCACGGCAAATCTACTCGGGATATTCTTTTGAGCACGCGCATACGGTTGTAGTGTTGGACCTAATGCTTTAGGGACTTTTCTTTAGTTTTGGGTGGTTCTTCACTGCTTTAGCTACACTGTGGAGCAGGACTCGGTGGTTTTGTACTGACGTATGCCGCTCAGTGGGCTCCCTAGCATACAAGGCCGAAGATCATTTCTAGTTTGCGCCGGACAGTCTCAATCGGCACCTACTTTCGGCCATTCGAATCCCTGGTGGTACCAAATTCGAAAAGCGTATGCGTTCATACTGCGACCTCCTGTTCTTACAACCACCACTCCCCTAATACTAGGTTTTTCCAATATGTATATATGTATTTATATATATATACAGTGTACTACACACAGAGGATGTATTGCATATTCGGGGGGCAGGTGCTTGATTACTGTTGGAGGGGATTACATCAAATCCTAGGCACCCCTGTTTCACCCACATATTATAGCCCTTACAACTCCCCTTTGTCCCCTTGGTCGGATCGTCATAGGAGCCCTTGAGTATGCTTCTCTCAGCTGCTTGGGGGGAAACCCAGCCTCTGCTAGCATTGAGTTATTCGGGTTTATATAGGGTTTGTTGAGGTTTCATCTAGGTTTTTACAGGTTTAACAGGCTTTATGTCTCTCAACTTGAAGCCCACTCGCACACTTGCTGCTGAGGCTTTACCATCCTTGCCTACCGATTGAATGGCCTGCGTGACAGAGACGTCCGGCCCCCTGATTGGGGTTTCGGGTTTGCGGCTGTGCCCTCTTCACGGGCAGATATAGGTGACAACTTGAAACTGGCTATATCTCTCAGTGTAAGACCTTTTTGCATACCTTGTGTTATGACTACTTATAATCTTCATGTAGTCTTTGCTAGCATGCTAAGTGAATGCAGCCAACGAAGCGACAGTGGTTCTGCGGGTCGTTTATCCAGCGGGTATAGGGTCCCCTCATGCTACACCTCAAATTTTGCAAGTAGTCCTCGTTTTTATGTGAACTCCAAGACAAGGACACCTCATGAATGTCAATATTGCGTAGAAGATTCTCCTCCCCCAATAAACAACGGCTCCACACCTGAATAATGAATACTTCCCCATTGTGTGACCCTAATGGCCCAAGTGCCTAATACTCATATACTTACTCAAAACCAGTACTAAAATTACTATTACCGAAGCCCCAAGTACCTGAGTATTGAGCACTTGGACCCTTAGGGTAATGGGTGTTGGTTGCTACGGTAGGGGATGTGGAGGCTCCGTTGGTGAACGTTTTTCAGTGAGGCTCTGGGATGGAACGTTGTAGGGCTTACAGTTTACCCCGAGCCTCGTGGGTAGCTCCTTCATGGGTAGCATGTTGTATGTAACCCCCTACAGTACCAAAGCAAAGCATAACAGTCCCAACAAAAACTACACAGGCCCCTGGGTTGTCTTGACCTATCTCTGAAGCTAGGGTTCAGGGAAACTGGCGGCTTAGTTCCGTTTTGTGTAGGAGCCGCTCCAGTAGCTCAGTAGGAAGCCGTACACGCAATAACGGGGTTTGTACTTGAAAGTACTCCCTTATGTATTGTTTTTATAATGAAATCACTTGCCTATAATCCCTGTACCCCCATGTAACATCCATATTTCCTGTCCACAACCGTGCAAAACACGAAGGAACATATCTTGTTTCGAAACATACGCTACCAAGCTTAGACTGGAAATCTCCTGGGTTGCTGTTAAGGAACTTAAATTAAGTTGCCATAATGGGGATATATAGTAAATAATAGGTTTCCCTAATATAGTGACTTAAGTTAAGTTCCTTAACAGCAACCCAGTCTCAGGTCCGAACTCTCCTCAAAGTTCTTATGGATGAGATGCGGGCTGCATCCTGGCCGATGCAGGTAAGGTGGATACTAAAAATCCTGCATGACCCTAAGTGCATTATCTATTGGGAATAATGGGACTATTGTATATTAAGATCATGCAGGATTTTCAGCTTGCAGTAGGTAGGGTTTGCTTCCCATATCTCCAAGGCTGCGTGTTTGAGAGCAGCCCATACGACCGGAGACGTACTTCTAGCACCTTCAGGTGGTTGTGTAGTTGCAGGGGGACATGATTTCGCCCTGGTCATGGTGTCACGAAAAACAGAAGCTTTGCAAATCAGGTTGCCTGCAGCTTGCTATATGCGCATGCAGGCATGCAGGAGCTACTGCTGAAAGATTTGGCTGATGTCCAGGGCAGCTAAACCTAGCCCACTCTGCAGACATTATATACCCGTACAGTAGCCCTAGACCCACCAGGAATCTAAGCAAGCTTTCTCAAAAGCGTTGCCCTTCGACATCCTCATGTTGGCTTCGCATCAATAACCCGCCCCTTCTGTTCGTGTTCTGGGGGAGCACGGAATGATAATGCCGAAAACGTAGGGGTTCGATTTTTTGGGAATCTGTTAAAATCTAATTTAAAGTGTTGCACCGCAAAATAGTTTCCAGGATTTTATAACTGAGGGGCCTGTTCTGTTTGTGTTCCAGCGGCATGATTTGATTTGTTTCGTCCTCAATGTGAGGTCAACATAATGGATTTTAACGGGGCGTGGACGGGTTCTTCCGATGACGGCCAGAGGATGTAATTTCAAGATGAGAAGCTCTCTGTGTCCTGCTGAGTCCCCATATCCTTGGATTTGTGCCACAGGCTTACTTTTGCTATAATGCCATTAGGAGCACAAACCTTCTGAGGCAATGGAAAACTACCTCCAAGATGAAGACCATCATGATTCCTTTAGAAGCTGGCTAGTACCCTCCTCAAAAACTTCTAAACCATAAATCCGAGACCTCGGACCTCAAAACTCTGAACCCTGAACCCTAGATCCCAACCTCAATAGCCTCACCGCCTGCCGCAAATGACCTCACAACAACCCCACCGTGATCAAGGAAAGTGCGCTGCATTTCCACCGGAGAGCTGCCTGCCAGGCAAGTTTGGGGCATTATCTACAATGTAGAAGCCTGAATAACAGGGACTTTCCATCAACTAGGGGTACCTTTTCGGCAGCAAGGATTCTATCAGATTGGGTTTTGTATTGGATTTCCCGATTTGTGGAATCTAGCAAATACGTGTTTAGGAAGAGCTCATAGGGAACAATGGAGAATTATGTGTTACGTGGAACATAACTGGAAACACTATCGAATTCACTGTAAATCAGCGTATAATGCAGAAGCCTGACAACCTACCAGTGCTATTCCCCTACAATCCTTATGCAAATTCGTGTGTCGTATAATGCCCCAATGCCCTCATCTAGTGAAATGGGACCCTACATTACCTGGAGATTGGGCTCGGGGATGTAGGACCTAGTGGTAGGCCGCTGCGGCTAGGGCGATTTTGGGATTGGTGATTAGGATTTAGGGGTTCATTAGAGGTAAGGGCTAATCATGTGTAAGGTATACTGTAGGTTTCAGGGCTGCGGCTCCCACAATTTGTCCTCTGAAGACTTGCTTGATTAATGTGCAAGACAGTCCCAGACTGTCGTGTGGAACGCACGAGCTTCTGCCATTTGTTGTATTCCATATTCGTCTACAGTTCTTAAGGGTCACACAAGCTAACTGCCAGGTGTAGTGCTTGTCCCCAGGGTTGCTCCCCTATAAGTCACGTGGGCAGGCCTTTGTGACAATGATCGTGCGGGCTGGTGGCAAAGTTCGCGGATTCACCGAGGTTCCAACAGAGCTTCTGTCCATGCCTCCCTCTGGATACATGCCATGCTTCTCCCAAAAACGTTGTGCAATCCCAACAGTTTGGACTGTGGTTGGTGGGATCCCACAAAACAAGGATTCCATTTACTGTAGCAATAGATGCCGGATGCCCAAAAGGCCTGACGCGGAAGAGACGCTTCGATTCTTAACTGAAAGTTAGGGAGTTTGGCCATAAGCAATATAGAGCTTCAACGGAACCTCACCGAACGTGTGCATCGATCCGGGCCTCTATGCAAAAACGGTCACAACACCAAATGCGTAGCATCGCAATGGGAATCCCCTACAAAACTTCAAAGAATCTCCGCGAATGTGGTTTTCATGTAGATCTCATTACATCCCTAAACCCTGAACCCTAAACCTTAAGCCTGCATGTACGTCCAAATTCAGAATCCCGAGGCAAGACCAGGCTCTGTGACTTCATCTGCTAGGTTGCCACCAAATCTAGCAGGCTAAAACCCGATACTCTAAACCCTGCATACCCTAATCCATATATACCATAAACCTCATATACCGTAAACTCCGTAGGTGAGGCTAAAACAGACAGAAGGCCTACGTTTGAGGGTTTGGGGTCGAACCCTAAAGTTTCAAGTATTCCAGGTTTTGACCCCTGAGGTCGTACCACTGAACAGGGTCCCCGAATCAGGTCCCAATATAGCCACTCTACAATCCGTATCTGGACCAAAGTAATTCCCATTTGAGCTTCTGAACAGGAACCTCAATGCTCAGGGGTAAAAATCTGGGGGTGCAACCTTGAAACCCTACAATCCCGCTTAAGTAGGTAGAATATGGCTTTGGGTATATTATAGTAAGATCCCCATATACGCCATATTCTATCTACTTAAGGGGGGCTATAACCCCTAAACTGCGCTGGAAGTCATAACGTGCAAGTTCTCAAGGTTAGCGGCAGTAGGCCGAGGTATATTTAGGGTTTAGGGTTTAGGGGGTGAAGGGTTTAGAGTTTATGTATTAGGTGCCCGCTGGGCATCTCTAGCCATATTTTTAACCAATAATCAACCTCCACTAGGCGCTCTTTAGACCCTCCGAAATTTTTGTCATTCTCAAGTAAAAGTCCTCAAGCCCTGAACTTACTGGTGGTTGGTAGGGAAGAAGGAAACATACGCCCAATATAATCCCTATGTAGCGTATTCCCTATCTACCCCCGGTAGTTGAACCCCAAACCTTATGAAGCTTCACCTTGGAGGACGGGCGATGGGTCGGAGACTTGAAGGACGACGAGCATCATCGACGTCGGATGGACTCATTGACCAGGCCGGACGAACCAGTTGAAGTCTAGGGTTTAGGGTGTACAGATCTAGAGTTTAGGGGTTGTGTGCTGAAGGATTCAGGATCCACCCCTTTATCTGGCTTGCTTGATTCTTTCCTTTGATTTCGGATCCGATCTTGCAAAAATTGATGTGCCTCAAATTCTTATGCAGGTTTGGCTTACGGTAACCTGGACTCCCAATAGTAGTTGAAATGATGGCCCAAAAGAGCTTGAACATGGTAAAGGAGGCCATCAATTCTTCTACATACCTTGTGGTTTCAGGAATCTGGATTGCGGGTGGAGTTGCTAGCGTTTTCAGTGTAACATTGTAGTCTGGGTTTGGGCTTAGCCGTTTTACGTTGCGCGGCTTGAGCTTTTGAGGTACAACTCTGTACCTACACTCTGGAAAGTTCCTTTCCTTCTGGGGCTCTGTCCAACATTTTTGTGGGCTGTATCCCCACAAGGGTGGGACATCCAGGTCCAGCCAGAGCCTACTTTAATTACAGGTCAAAGATTCGTGGATGTTTCGGTATTTTTTGTTCTTGTGCTTTTGCGGTGGTCTCCCATGGCCAGGATTTGGATTTGGGATCCATGCATATGGGAGGTCTGCACAAGGAGCCTATTCTAAAGCCTTTTCGTGCTCCTTAACACTGAGCAAGCATGCAACACGATTTATTCTGGCAAGGTTTTAGGGTCTTGGGGTTTAGGCCGAGCACACCTTGGTCTTGGTCTTGGCTCCTGGAGGATATGTGAGGTCAGATGATGGATCTTGGACTAGAGAGATCAGAGCCAGCTCCAGCCACAATCCTGAAGCCAACATTTTGTGTTTAAAGGTTTTGGGCTCCCTTCTGAAGGGTCTTGAGTCCTTGGCTATGGACTGTAATAATAGTTTGGGAGTATACAGCCGGGGGTCCTGCTTGCTTCGAAAAAGCCTCCCAGAGCCCCGACACCTTGGGCAAAGTTCACTGCCCGTACCCGTTTGTCTGCCCAGGCCTCAACAAAGCGCCAGCGAAAACTCAGGCTTGGACCTTCTACCCAGAGCCTCTATGTAGTTCCTGGGTAATACATTCAAACTCCCTACCCAAAAGCATAACAAATCGAAAAAGGAACTACATAGGAGCCCTTTGGCATTGTAAGGGTTAAGAGGTTAGGGGGTTCATGGCAAAGCCTCTGCAAAGGGTGACTTTGGGCATACAACCGAGCTCCTGGCTCAAAACGGTTATGGTCAAGGGTTCAGGGTATGCAAAGTTGCCTACTCCTAAAGGCCTCCCCCAAAATGATCCCAATATGGCCCTTTGATGAGCCAATGTAGTTTTAGCCATATCAGGCTGGCCCTATACTGTAGTGTAGAAGCCTGAGTAAGTACTGAATTGAACGGATAGATGCATGGCAGCCGGGGCTATACTGGGTGTTTACTGCGGAAGCAGAATGATTGCCAATGAGATTAGTCTTTACCAATCAGGCTACAGTTTTTGGCATAGTATCCACCCAACAACGTGTTTAAGGCGTTTGCATCAACAAGACATCGGGCAATGCAGGATGAAATTGGGATGTGTGGCTCTGCAAGCATCTAGGGGTCTCTATTGCAACTTGATGTTCTCCTCAAGGTGGACCCCAAAGATTGTGAGACAAGCCCTTGCGCCCCTGTCCAAGGACACCACTTTTTTTGAGAACCCCCCCCCCC
>CAJNIZ010002739.1:0-24027 GCA_905231905.1 Symbiodinium pilosum
GCCCAAAACTCCGGACCTGAACCCTATACAATTTCTATAAACCCTAAACCCTAAGCCCTAAACCCCTAAACCCTGAAACCCTAAAACCCTAAACCCTAAACCAGGCCCTGGCCAAAGTCTGCCGTGCGCTGCCCTCCGCCTGGCCGAAGGTTAGGCGCACCTCGAAGCTCTACATGTGGCGTTGCTGGGCCTATCATTGGTTTAGGATTTAGGGCTCAGGGATTAGGGGCTTAGGGTTTAGGGTTTAGGGATTAGGGTTTAGGGATTAGGGTATAGGGTTTAGGTTTTAGGGTTTAGGATTTAAGGTTTATAGTCCCCCTTCAGTAGATAGACAATGGCTTTGGGTATATTAGAATAGGATCCTCATATACCCCATATTCTATCTACTTAAGGAGGATTATAGGGTTTAGGATTTAAGGTTAGGGCTCAAGGTTAAGGGCTTCAGGCTAAGGGTTAAGGATGAAAGTTAAAGGTATACAGTTTAAGGTTTAGGGTTTGGGGCTGGGTTCACATAATTAGGGTTACCGGCAATGACTGCAGTATTTTGGGGTCTATATCGGGGCCCTCCTGTTTATTCAAACCACCGCTTCTCCTGCTAAAGAGGGAAGGGAGTTAGGGTTCAGGGCTCTGGGTTTAGGATTGTGGCGTTGCTGGGGTGTATGTAGAAGTCCGGATACATACATACGAATAATGGAGAAGCAACTAGAGAAGAAGGTCGAAAATGAAATCGTCTAATATAGGGGGCTGATAGGGGATGATTGCCAATATCACGCTCCTAGATTCCTTGTAATTTAGAATGGTATAGGGTATTTCAGATGTAATTATTCAGGCTTCTGCAGTATCCTATTGAAGGGGGCAGGAGGCTTATGATCTAGGATTACGATAATTTCCTGGTGTTTGCAGGAGAATGGGCAAGTGGATCTCTGCAATAATGCCCTGGAACCTCCTTCAATAGTCCGTATATTTGCTCCGCCACTTGCCCTTAAGCAGCGCCATGGATAGGGAAGCTCAACGCATGGGACAGGTAGTGTGCTTTCGAAAGGGAGGGGTTGAGGTGTTGAGCTGTAATATGCTTCAGAGTCTATTGTGTGCCTTGCTGAATGGTAGGCCACGGCAAATCGAAATGTCTGCAGGGCTCTGTTGTAATCCCATGTGAAGCGCCTCGAGTTTGAGTGATTGTTTTAGTTGCAGGATACCACACCAACTGACCTCGAACGCAAACCCTAATCCCGAACCCTAAAGCTAAACTGTGAGGGTAATTATAAACGTCTGCCTTACTTTGTCCGTGCAGCTGCAGACCACAGAACGCAGAACGACCAGGGCATCTAAAGGATTGCAGAAGGTACAGTGTTTAGGGTTTAGGGCTTAGGCTTTAGGGTTTTGGGACTTAGAGTTTAGAGTTTTGGGGTCAGGGTTTCGGGTCGCGCTCAAAACAGGGGCTCTTGAAACCATGTTTTAAATGGAGACTGCAAGGGGATGTTCTGAGAGAAGCGCATGCTTCATGATCTTGAGTCTTGTTGCGCTGTACGAGGATTTCGGCTGCTGCGCCTCATGCATGCCCCGCTGCACAGATAGCCCAAACCAATTTGCCGGCTACTTATCCCGACATCATCGCTATAACCCCCTGGTATACATTCAGTTGTCCATTCTTCTTTTCCATTTGATTTTTCATTATCGCAATTTCCATTTTCTTTTCCATTCCTTCATTCCTGACGAACCCTAGACCCTAAACCCGGGGATTTTTCAAGGCAGATACAGAAGTTTGAGTTCCCCAACCCCTCGGTCAGGATTCAGGGTTTAGGGTTTGGGATTCACGGTCGTACGTCGTACGTGGCGTTCGGGGTTGAGGCTGTCTAAATAACAGCGGGTTTCAAGCACCCAATCGCTGATTCTAAGGTCCTGACTATAAGCCCTGATAGGCCCTTGTTTGTTTCCTGAATCCTACCTAATTACGGGCCCCTAGTTGGGCCGGTAGGGCTTCATCGGGTACAAAAGAGGTATACAACCCCAAAACCTAAACCTATTTAATACAGCCCAAAGTTCAGAGCTAAAACCTGGTGCCCAAGTTCCGGCCGAGACCCTTCTGCGCAGCGGGCTTCCCACAACCCTTGCCCAATTAGGGCTTCTGATTTCGGGTTCAGGGTGTAGGGGTTTGGGGATGAGGGTTCAGAGTGAAGGGAGGTGTTGTAGAAAGCTAGCAGCAGCTCATCTGACAAGTTGGCAGCCAGCCACAATTGCCATTCATGCACAAAACAAAGCTTTCAGCTAACAGGCTGCGAAAGTGGAGCGCAAGGAGGACACCCTGGCCGAGGTGCTCGCGAGGCGACTCAGAAAGCGTATCCGGCGTATCCCTTGGCACCAACGAATGCACGCTGAACGTCCAGTGCTGAAAAAGGAGAGAAGGGAGGAGAAGCGCACCTGCGAAAAGAAAGAAGCGGCAGAGGCAGAAGCCTTTACAGGCTACGCACCCAGTGTTTTTTGGGATTGAAGCTTCCGCTGCGGCGCAGAGCCTGCGGAAGCAGGAGGCGCAGAGGCAGCAGGCAGAACGTTTATTGCAGAACGCACATGCGCAGACCCACATAGAGTGCATTTCTGATGGAGGCGCCGGCTGCACTCGCTCGCCGCAGAGAGCAGGTGCTGCAGAACACCGCAAACATGCGACGCCGCAAGCAAGGCGCGCAAGAGTTCACAAAATTAAAGAGAACCCTGATTCCGAACGCCAGGTCGGGAAGCCGCCTTTCCGGAGAGGGCTCAGCGCGGCGAAGAACAGCATCGCCAAAGCCCTGACTGCTGTAAGCAGCCAGCAGAGCAGCTTTAGCTTGACAAGACTCCGGTGCCGCGGACCCCAGGAACAATGCCTGGATCAGTTAAGTCGACTGCAACCAATGCGAGCGATATGACAGTTGACACGTTTATGAATACGCAGGTGGGAGAGGGAAGCAGAGAGGTATGAGGCTGCCCGGAGGGCCCGAACCCTCTAGTCGCTTGCTTCAGTCGTCTGCAGTCGCCTCCACACTACTACATCGGAGAATATAGGAGATAACTCAGGAGTTCCCTACACCCTAAACCCCAAGATCCTTAGGAGGTCTGCGAAGGGGTTCGCACGCCTCCTCGCCTCAAGAAGCACATCTTTGGAGTTTAGGGTGTAGGAAAGCTTGGAGGCTCAGGAGACTTAGGTTTAGGGCCCAGGGTTAGTAAGTAGGTTATAGAGAGGCTATAAACAAGAAAACCCTGACTAGGGGACTTTGAGCCCAATGCCTAACCGATTTGCCAAGTCCCCTGAGCCTTCCCCAGAAAGAAGGGTTTTGTGCCTAATCGCTTCGTATCTTGACCTTTTTTGACTCTTGACCCTAAACTCAACCCTGAACCATACCTAGTAGTTTCGTGTCTCGACCTTTGTTAACCCTTACCTTAAACCCTCAACACTAAACCCTGAACCCTACCTAATAGTTTCGTATCTTGACCTTTGTTAACCCTGAGCTTTAAATCCCAAACCCTTAGCCCTGAACTCTATCTAGCACCCCCCCTGACGGTAAAACAAGAAGCTTGGAGCCAAGGCTTGGACGAGCAGAAGCTCAACACCCTGCAGCAGCCTCTCTGCTTTCTTTAGTTCTATGCCCGGTTTAAGGGTTTAGCAGTTTGGGGCGTAGGCCATTCCTGATTGTCAAGGTTGAGGGCTTTGAGGGGTTTAAGATATAGGGTTTTAGGGATTTAGTGGTTTTAGGGTTTAGGGTTTAGGGTTTAGGGGGGTTGGGGTCCGCATTATAAATGTAGGTACCTTTAACAAGGGACTCGTAATGTATGGAAAGCCCACATCCTAGTGCTTGGGTGCTTTTGCGTTCAGGTTTTGTTTGGATGTCATAGTGTGTGTGCTTTTCCTGAGAGACGTGCAGTTGCGGGCTTCATATTCCTTCCAGGCAGGGGAAACCTCCGGTTATAGCCAGGTAATATCTTGCAGTCTAGATGCGGTCGAAGCGAGCAAGCTTGCAGGACCACACGTACCTCGTGCCAAAGGAGTTTTGGTGTTCTACTTGGCGTGCCACTTAAAACCTAGCTATTAATATAGCTATCTCCCAGTTACACCCCTACTTTGGGAACTTTAAGGCATTTATGTTTGGGTTAGAGGGACAGATATAACTAAGTCAAAAGTAGCCTGCCCCTCCAAGTAGTACACTAAGGTTATTCCTGATGGTTGGCACCAACGACTTGTGTTTATGGGAAGGCCTGAGGGCTGTAAGTAGGCAACCTTTGGTGCAACCTGAACAGGGATGGTGGTACGTATGTATATATACACATATACATATATATGTATGAGCTATCGCCTAAACCTCCAGTATCCGCCTTATACCTATAATACGAACCCTATATAACCCCCCGTTTTTATACTTCTTTAAGTTGTTTAGAGTATTGCGAATGTGTTGTGCAATAGTCCAAAATGGCTTTGTTCCGAGTTTAAAAAGGATATACTTGACGCAAATACTTTTCAAAAGATGTAAATCTCATCGTTGGCTAGGCTGGTAGTGCATCTGTGGATGCAGCTATTGCCCAGGGTGGGAGAGCAGCACGCCATAAACCCTAAACCTTACTCTTAAACCCAGACCATGAACCCTAACTCCTAGCTTTGCCCCCGAACTTCCAACCCTGAATCCCAAACCCTACTTGAAGGTCTGGGGTTATTACAGAGCAGTTCCAGTTGTAATTATAACCTGCGCATAACCACATTCAGAGACTTAGAGCTTCAGAGCTGGATCATGGGTATGGTGGTCCATAGGTGATAGTTGCCTGGGGCGACGCTGGTGTCTGCTCGTGTAGGCCGAGGCGGACGTGTTAAAGCAGGCTTTAAGGGATGCCGAGGCGCAGGCAGAGGCTTCAAAACAGCTCTTGAAGAAAGCAAAGGAGCCTTGCCCTCGCTCGTGGCGCCGAAGAAGCTAGGAGAGGAGTGAGACTGCAAGCCAAACGTGTTGGGGCAGGATGACCAGCAGCGCCTGAAAGAGGTGATGGTTGAGGAGAGCCGCGCCTACGAGGCAAAGTGCAGCCGTGTGTGTGATGCAGGCAAGTTAATGCCGTTGGCCTTGCATGTCCTTCTGGTGCGGCCCCCTCCCCCTGTCTGCCTAGCCCTTCGGAGTAAAATGGGAGCCCTAAAGCAGGGTTTGGGGTTAGGGTTCAGGAGGAATCTAACAGGAATATAATAGGAATATACCTACCAGGGTCCATATACTTCCAGTATGTTCCTGCCATATTCTTGGGATTCCCAGTTTGGGGCTCCCATTTATTATCTTCATTGAAGGGAACCTAGATCCCAAGGCCTGACGACCCTAAATCCTAAACCCTAACGCCTAAACCCTAAACCCCAAACCCCAAACCCTATCCCAGGTCACTCATCGAAGACCTGAACCTGGTCTTCGTAGACTTACACGAGCAGCTCGCCGTAGCAATCCCCACCTCCCCAAAGTGGTTATATGAGCTAACGTCTAGACTCCTTGAAGAGGAGTTATACAGGGTTTCGGGTTTAGGGTCTAAACTCCTTAAAACGGTTTCTATACGGAGTGTGCAGGGTTTAGGGTCTCAACTCCTTAATCGGAATTCTATACGGGATTATGGAGACTATTACGTTGTTTAGTGTTGAGGACTTAAGGCTTACAGTAAGCCCCCGCCCACTAATTAGATTTTCCTCCTGATTATATATATATATATGGGTTACTCAGTTATTCTCAAAATTAGGGGCCTCTTGTGGTTCTGGGTTATATTACGGCACCTAAAGTTTAGGGGTACCAAAATGGATACCGAATTTTGGGGACGACATATATATATATATCGGTTCTACATCGAGGGTGTTGATTATCAAAGGGGGGGTGGGAGGTTGATTATTCAGGAAGGGTTCGAGGTTTTGCGGCCTGCTTGCGGTCTAGGATTTGGAGCTGAGGTTTAAACCTTAAACCCGAAACCTTAAACCCCAAATCCTAAACCCAGAGTCCAGGGCCTAGGGTGTCTGCAAAGTCTGCAGGTTGCGAAAGGAACTTCGAGGAAGAATGATTGGGGAGTCAGGGCTCCGGGACTCCATTACTATCATTACTGCCCTAAACCCTAAACCCTAAACCTGTCATTATTGGTATTCTTGCTGTTATTGCCGTGATTACTCTTATTATCCAGGGGTTGACCAGGAGTAACGGTAGGGATCCCAACGCCCTCAACCCTGGGGTTATAGGTCATTCGGGTTGGCCTGCTTGTGACCCGCGCTCCAATGGTAGTTTCCAGAAATAGGGGAGATCTAATGTAGACCCCCAAATACTAAGTCCTTAGTGTTGGGACCCGAGAAAAGTACCCTAAACCTTAAACCCTAAACCCTAAACCCTAAACCTTCAACCCTAACTTTGAAACTCCCTAAGTAGGGAGTGTAGCTGAGACGTCGTCAAAGCAAGGTTCTGTGGGTTGATGTATTAGGGTTTAGGGGTTTAGGGGTTTAGGGTTTAGGGTTTGGGGTTTGGGGTTTAGGGTTTAGGCTTAAGGGTTTAAGGGTTTTTTTGGTTTAGGGGTTTAGGGTTTAGGGTTTGGGCTTAGGGCTAAGGGTCTAGGGTTTAGGGTACATATGTAGCAGTCATTCAGGGTCTGCTATTGCATGGTAGGGACATGTAGGGGGTTTTTGCGTTTCCATAGGGGGTATATGGGGCTTAGGGAGCACCAGCCCTAAACCCTAAACCCTAAACCGCGTGGCTTCTGTGCTCCTTGCAGGCCCGGTCAACTGTAAGTCAAGTCACCTGGGCCTGCCCTACTGCCTTGCAGAAAATGAATTTGAGTTTAGGGGTTTTGAGTGTAAGGGTTTAGTTCGAAAGCAGTTGATGTTCTACTTAGGGAAACATTCAGAGGACTCTGTACATCTACGGTTGAAACATGGGCTTTTCGTATGGGCCCTTAACCCAGGGATCCTTATATACCTATTATATACCCTATATGTACCCTTAAGGGCCCCCAGAAAGGCCTAAGGGCCCATATTAGGGGCCCATACTTCTAACCTTAGAGTACAAGGGGTTCCATGTTGAGAGACCTTACGCCAAACCCTGAACCCTAAACCCTTGAACCCAAACCCGAAACCCCTAAACCCTAAAACCTAAACCCCTAAACCCTAAACCCTAAACCCCTAGACCCTAAAACCTAAACCCCTAAACCCTAAACCCTAAATGGCACCTTGGGTAGCCTTTTCGGAGGTCTGAGCGGGTCTCTCGTATATGGGCCATCTTAAATGGGGGTTTTCCAAAACTAGAGGTTCCTTTTTGGGGGTCCCCATCATAAGGATTTTCGGGTCTATCTTGGGGTCCTCTACTTAGGGAAATTACCAAACATTCCTCACATGCAGGAAGGAAATAGAAGTGTTACTCGGGGATTTGTAGTCTAACTTGGGAGAGTTTTGCAAATCCGAAACCCTAAACCCTAAACCCTAAAGTGTGTTTGCAGCAGCAAGGCTCTGCGAGCGGGGCGATGCAGAGAGTGTGTGGATTTTACTCTCACAGGGCATGAGTGCATCTTGGCCAAATATAAAGGGACTCTACTGCGAACCCCAAATAGGGAACCCCAAGAATATAGCGGGAATTTAATAGGAATGTACCTACCAGGGTCCTTATATTCCATTATACTCCTGCTATATTCTTGGGGTTCCCTGTTTGGGGTTCCCAGTAGAGTCCCTTTATAAACCCCTCCCCGCCCCACCACCCCTTATATAGAATACTCCCCATGGTGGTATATTATAATATATTGGGAGGAGGTGGGGGAGCTTAATATTAGTGGGAGAGGGTTTAGGGCTTCAAAGCGCTCAGGGGTTTGGGTTTGGGGTTTACGGTTTCTAAGGGCTAAGGGGCTTGGGTTTAGGGCAGGTTTAGGGTTTAGGGCTTAGAGCTGCCAAGGGCTTAGGGGTTTGGGTTTGGGGTTTAGGGCTAAGGTTCTAGGATTTTGGGTTGAAGGTTTAGGATTGGGGGTTGAAGGTTTAGGATAGAAGGTTTGGGGCTTAAGGGTGTATGGCTTCAAAGGGCTTATGGTTACGGGTTTAGGGTTTATGGCTTTAAGGTTCGAGGGGGTAAAGGGATAAAGTGTTAGGGTTTAGTGTTTGGGGGTTTAAGTGTTGATAGCTCCAGTGTCTAAAGGTGTTTTAGGGTTCAAGGATTAAAGGGTTTTGGGCTTTGCGTTTGGGAGTTTGATATACAGGCTTGATATTGGAATCGGAAAACCCTAAACCCTAAAACCCTAAGCCCTTAAACCTTAATCCCTAGGGAGAAGTCTAGGTCTTCAGGGTCAAAATGGAGCTTGCATGTACGCACATTCCGAGACTGCAACTTGGAGAGCGGAGGTCTGCACAGGGACTTTTTTGGTGAGTATGGGATGACTTTGGGTTTAGGGGCTTAGACTAAACCCTAGACCCTAAACCCATGTGAGTTAGGGGTGACATGGGGGGGTGTTTTCTTGAGGACGCCCAGTTACATGGCGATTTGAAGGAAATCTCGGGGCTGCCCCCTGTCCCCCACGCCCAAAAGCCTGTTCTGAGAAACACCCAGAAACGAGGATAAGAAAGGGTTTAGGGGACTCTGCCTGTTAATTGAGAAAAGAGGTGGGCGTAGCCTGTCTTTTGCATGTTCGAGGAAGGTGGTGGAACCTATCGGAAAAAAAGGATTCGCACTCATGGTTGATACCGAAAGTTGGCGCATTGTATGGGTGGATCTATGCGCAACTTGAGGGGCATGTTACGGAACACTACTGTCATCTGTGATTTGTTTTCTTTTGGCGTTGATATCACAGCTTGCTCGCAGCCACCCATCTGCCGGAAGTGGGTATCTTGAACCCTCAAACCTTAACCCGCAAACTGGAAAGACCGACCCGGATCATCTGAAACTCTACCCTAAAAATGGAGAATAGAATGGATAACGAAGTGGAAATCTAGCTGGGGTCATAGAGGGATATAGAGCCAGAAGCAGGGGGAATCCAATGGAAAACCAAATAGAACATGAAAGGTTTGGGATGTTACCTGAGCATCCCACGATGGGCGTCTTGCCGCCAAATCTGTGGGTAAATTTGCAGACTTAATACTTACCAACAGGATTCTACTTGGGGTGCCCTATCCGCAATTATACAGGGAATCTAGGACCCGAATAGTGGTAACTATCCCTGTAGAATCAGAGTCCACCTCTCTTATTCCATCTGCTTCTCCTTACCACTATACTATTGATGTGAATGCAGGCTACCCTAAGCTCTGAGCCCATAAACCCTAAGCTCATAAACCCTAAGCCCTAAACCCTAAAGCCCAGACCCTGAACCCTAAGCCCCAAACCCTAAACCCTAACACTCCAACCATGAGAACCCAGAACTCCTGGGATCTAGAAATTACATGCCCCACATACGCCCAGAACTACTACCATATAAATCCCATAATAACTACCATTGTAATTACCACAGTAACTACCATATACGTCCCCATACCACTTTAGGTATCTGAATTTTGAGATCTCTATCTCTTTGGCAGTATATATATACATATATATGTGTATATATATATATACATGCGTCCCCATATCATTTTAGGTATCTGAACTTGAGATCTCCTTGGCAGTGGACTTCTGAAAGGATGCTGGTCCTGCAAGTCCTTGGCCGATCGCTGAGGTCTGGGCAAGGCCAACCAACGGGGACCAGTTGCCGGCAGCACTTGTACCACTGCCGCTTCTTCCGATCGAGTATCTCGGGATATGGGCAGTTCTCGCGCTACGTGGGGACTTAATGGGGTGAGGATGCAGGCTTCTAGGGATTTGTAAGAGATCTGCCTTCGGAAGCTTGTATTTCTCAAAATGATAGCCTTCCACGTGCCCCAGAAGCTATTGGACCCACCCCTAAACCCTAAACACCCCACAAAAGCCTGTTTTTGGATCTGGTAACAAGGATCAGACATTGAGGTGCCTGAAATTTGGGAGGCCCCTCTTGGGGAGTCCCTCTAACAAGGCTTCTAAAATGAGCCATACTCTACACGCTAGTATCCCCCTAAAAACCCCTATAATACTCCCCTGTATAATCCCCCGTATAGCCCCCTTTCAGGAGTTTATACTATAGCTCACATGGTGGGGTCTAGGTTGGGCTCCGTAGTTGATGGAGACCTCCCTTTTGTTGGACCAAGGCATGGCGGCCACCTGTTGCCTACCGCAAGCCTGACTTCATGATTCTTTGTGCAAAAGTGATATTAGGGTTATCTTGGGGTTATATGGGGACAATGGAAAAGAAAATGGAAACTACTATAATGGATTATGTAGGGTCTAGGGTTTAGGGTGATTCACCAGCCTGATACCGTAAACCCTAAATCGCGATCTTGGAGCCGCACGAAATACATTCCTTTGCAGTTCGTGTCTAGCCTTGGCACGCAATCAAACCATGGCGCAATGGAACAGGAAATGGAAACAACAGTTCAGCTTCCAAAGATGAGGAATATCCTTTTGGGGGTTACCTATAATAAGGCTTATAGTGCTTTGGGGTCTATATTGGGGTCCCTCTGTTGAGGGAAACTTCCATATAGCCCCCCTTGAACAGCACAGTAGGCTTCATACCGCCTATCCATTTCCACCTCAGTTTGGTGCATGGGCTTGTAGGCTACCCTAAACCCTAAACCCACATGCCAAGACAGGGACATGAAAGCCAATGAAGAGCCAGGGCTGCAGACCCTAAACCATAAACCCAAAACTGTGCACCTGACCTGCACAATTATCCTGAGGGTTTAGGTTTTGGGTTTTAGGGTTGAGGAGTAAGGTTTTAGGCTTTGGGGCTTAGGGTTTAGGATTCACTGAAGCTTGCAGGACCGTGGAATAACCTGCACATGTGAATGTTAGGACCTGCCAGGATTTGTACTACCAAACTCAGAACGACCTGCCGTACCCTGAACAAATGGCCTTGGGCTATAAGGTATTCTTATGATGAGGAAAGCATTATTCAGGTCAAAAGCTCGGCTGCGACTTTCAAGCAAGAACGTCATGAGCTTTTGCACTGCTAACCTGTATACCCCTAATAACCCCTGTTTCGTCCCAAAACGAATCCCTATACTACGCCCTCTACCCTCATATACCCTAAATCCCCAAAACCCTAAAGCCTATCTATCCTAACCCTAAACCCTATCTACCCAACCCCCCCTATATACCCTAAACCCTAAGCCCCTATACAACCCCTATCTGCTTAAAGCTGATGGCGAGGAGGTCTGCAGCGAGACGCTGCAAGGGCCAAGCATTGCCACATGGGTTTAGGGTTTAGGGCTTAGGGTTTAGGGCCTAGGGTTTAGGGCTTAAGGGCTTAGGGTCCCCAATATAGACCTGAATTGTGTATGTATATCTATATGCTTGTCCTTACTATGGAAACTGCCCAAAAGCAGCCCCTAAATTCTGGAAAGCCCCCACATCTCCTCCATAAGCCAACAGTGCCGAATGACAATGCCAGGGAGCCTCTGCACAGCCCCCCATCCCCAAACCCTAAACCCTAAGCCCTAAACCCGAAACCCTAAACCCTAAGCCCTAAAGCCTAAACCTCCAAAAACACCCGCAGGAAAGCTGTAGGGGCCGCAGGAATTATAAAAAGGGGATTTGGAGGATGCTATACTCTAGCTGTAGAAGAGCGATAAAGGGGTTGTTGATTATTATTCATTCTAGATTATTCCATTTCCATTTGGCATGTTCTAAAGCCCTTTTCTACCTTACCTAGGCATCACTCAATCACCTAATCCCTAAACCTTACAGCCTAAACCTTAAGCCCCCAGCCCTTGAAACTGGATCCCCAAACCTTCCATCTGGCGGGCCCCCTACGGCATGCGATCCATGAGCTTCTTCATCTTGAAGCCCAGCTTCATCTGGTTTAGGGTTTGGGGTTTACAGGATGAAACCTACTCCGCGTTGTCTCTTAAAAAACTACCAGCCATAACATGGATATGTTGTGAATAATATGGTGTCTTTATAGGGGTAAGGGTAGTTCGTTTGATATTTCAGCATGTTCTCAAACTCCTAAACCTAAACCCGGACCCAGGAATCCCAAACCCCCATACCTTCTTTTGTAGGGCGCGTTCGGTGTGGAGCTGATATTGCAGGGATGATGGTCCGGGCCATAGAGCTTAAGTTGCTGGTAAACAAGAGACGAGGGTGTACTTTATTGGCATCTCCATATCCCTACACCCCTAAAGCCCTAATCCTAAACCCTAAACCCTAAAAACCTAACCCAAAACCCAAAACCCTAACCCTAAACCTTCAAACCCTAACCCTAAACCCTAAACCCTTAAATCCTAAACCCTAAACCCTAACACCCTAAAACCCTACTAAAATCTCACACCCCTAGCCCTAAACCCTAAACCTCTGGGCTCCTTTGGACTTTCTTAAGTGCAGCCAAGTTCTTGGGTGTAGCTAAGCCCTTGACGCTTTCTCACCACCTCATTACTTGGGTACTGCCCCCACCCAGTAACAGTCCATATTCGGGGTCCTATTAAGGGCGATATATACCCAGATTATAAAAATTTATCCGACTGTTACTGAGGGGGGGGCAGCACCCAACTCATTACAATATCTCATGCCTCCGCAGACACACAATTTCAGGGCAATCAGCGCGGATCAACCAAGGTTTGTAGAGGTACTCTACTGGGGGTATGTACTGTCATATGACCTACAGTCAATAATTCCCATACAATTCACCCCCGTGGATTCTCATTAGGTCATATATTAAAAACAATACTGAGCTACCCAATGGACCCCAATGTCCACCCTTAGGGGTCCATTAATCAGGCTAATATCTCACATGAGGAATCCAGTCCCTCAGTTAAAACGGGAAGCTATCTGCTTAATTTTGCTTGCCTGAGCCTTTAAAGATACTCATGCCTGCGCGGGCCATTTGGAGTGTGATCGACTTCCCGGCAAAAACGAACATGGTACACTTGGAGACTCATGACCCTTACCAACCACCCGGCATCACCTAGATAACACTGTTTAATGGTTGTGGGGCAATTCTCTGCCTAGTTTTTAGGTACAGGTAGGCAACGCCTACATTGTAATCCGATTTATACCTCCTTAACTGGCCTCATGTAAGCCATCAAAATTAGACTATAATGCATATAGCCCCTCGAAAGCTAGAGGAAGTTGGCAAGCGCCAATAACGCTTTGGTAGACATGGCCGCATAGATCCCAACATGCTCTGATGTGGCTTTTCTGCGCAAGTCTGCCAATTACCGCAATCCAAAAGCAGAATCTTTCCCACCACACGCCCCCACGAAAGAAATCCTCCGCAACTCTAGTCCCGGGGAGTCCATGAATCCAGACATGCCAAGTGAATAGTGTTTTCTTGGTCATCCAACCGAGTAAGTAGGATACTGTAATGCTCTTTGCACCCAAAAGGAGGAAATAACCTTACTGTCTGATTATACTTACACCACTTATACCATCCCCATAAAAACTATACTACCCAAGTGGCACTAGATGATTTCAACGCTGCGACCGCCGTGTTCATGATGCTTTTCGACCACACTTCTTCAAGCAACTGACCCAGTACACTACCCACTGCCTGAGACAAGGACCCTAAACCCTAAACCGCGTTTCTGTGAAACCTGGGCCGCACACCAACATGCATTTGATGGTGCCGGTGACCAGACCTAGGAGCCGTCAACGGCACTAAAGTGCACATATTGGGAGTAAACGGGGTTATGTAGGTAAGATGTGGCTGCTATATATGGATACATATAGAAGGTCAAAGAAGATCATGTGGAATTATTTTGGCTCCGTTCCTTCGGGGTTATTGGCAAGACATAGAGGGAGGCAAAGGGATTATGAAAGCGGAACCTTGTCAAAATTCTACAGTGATGTGTCAAGAAGCTCAGGGATTTCAGGGGATCTCTGCGGCCGTGGAAAAAAACTGTTGAGGGCTGGACGACTAAGGAACATGGGCATTTAGGGCCCTCAACACCACAACATGGGTATCCATATATATATATATGTGTATGATTAATAGTAAGTAGCAGGATTTCTTCGTTGTGGTAACTGAAGTGAATCCGTGGCAGCAACCCAGGATTGTGCTTTACCCTGCCCTTTCAGGCCTTTTCCTTGAAACGAAGGCGTCACGTCTCCTGATGCTCGAAACGGCTGGTGAGCCCAGGAGACCTAAGTAGCCCCTAAAAATAAATCGCTTTAGCGGTTTAGGTTTAAGGCTTTAGGGTTTTAGGGTTTATGGCTTTAGGGTTTACACCTTCAGGGTTTAGGGTTTACTGTTTCAGGGTTTTAGGATTTACGGTTTTAGGGTTTTAGGGTCTAGGCTGTCCCTGAAATTCAGTCAGCTTTGCGTTGAACAATGCAACAGTATACAGAAGCCAAGATGCCAAAAGCCTTTTTCTCCGCTTGGAACTCTGATCTTCTCACAAATTCTGAATTCCAAGCTGTGGACCGAACCTTGGATCCACAAACGCTCCGTTCCAACACTCCCCCAAACTAACTCGGCATCCGAAAATGGGTCCCTTGTAGTCGATTCTCCTTTCAAAAGGGTCGAGGGCTATTGATTCCAAGTCTGCGCCCCCCCCCCACCCCCCCAATGCCCCTACAGTCCAAACGCCAAGACCACTGCAACACTGAGCCAATCGTCAACCCCTACAGCGCTAGTCAAAGTCTCTCCACCCCTTACCCCACGGCTCAAAGTCTGTAGATAGTACCGGCATTGAGCCTAAACACTGAGACATAGTACTCACTTTGGGCCACTTGAATCTCTACGGTTGCGCGGACCTCACAAATTGGGTGAAAGAATGGCCCAACACCCGTAAAAAGAGCCCAAAGCTGTAGCCTTCTACATGCTTTTTGGGTTCAGTTAGAGGCAAAGGAAAGCCAATCACCGAGGGAGGCACTGAAACCTTCCAGCCGAGAGCAGTCGATCCAGAACGAGGACGCCAGCCCTCAGGTAGTGGTGGTTTAGGGTTTAGGGGTATGACTACGTGGAGGATTGTAGCTACAGAGTCACGGTAATGATCCGCTCCCCTAAGAAAACATCTCCCCACACACCCTGATATGAAATATGCCCAAATTACAGAACGGTACGATCGGGCGTGGAATTGCTATTAGGCGCGTAGGCTAATTACTAGGGGGAGGGAGAATGTGTGATAAATGGTACGAATACCAGCAATGATAAGCTGAAAATCAAAATAATATTGGCAGTGCTAACCGTCAGCCCTAAACCCAATACATAAAACCTAAACCCTATACCCTAAACGCTACACACCCTAAACCCCATGCCCTAAACCCTATACCCTGGACTCTTACCAGGTTTTGGCCTCCAGGCTTGGGACTCGGGATAACTCCTGATTCGAAAGTCTGCCTCCAATTAGGTTTAGGGCTTTGGATCTGTCTGGGCTCTCCTAGCTAAGAAGAGGATTTCGGGGCCTTGGGACAATCCATCGTATATAAGTTCTACTGTAAATAATTTTGTTGGCAAGACCACCCGCCTCCGCCCGCACCACCATCAGCACTACCATCGTGACTTTTGCATCACGCTACTGTAGCACAATGTAGGGGTCTAGATAAGTACAGATATTGCGGTCCTGGATTACTTGCACATTTATGGTCAAAAGTACCCCAAACAGGCATCAACTTGATATGGGTTTGCGTTTGGGCCCCTACATCCATAAGTCCCATACGCCCCTTGTAAACTCAGATTCCATTTCATGTTCCATTCTCTTTCCAGTTGATTTCTTATCATTGGGATGATCTCGAACCCTAAACGCCAAGCCCTACACCCTGTAAAACCTTCCCGTAACCCTAAGCCCTGATACCTTACCTAAACACGAAACACTACACCCTAAACCCTTCCCTTACTCTTTTCTCGCCCTGAGCTCGTTGTCGTTTAGGGCTTAGGGTTTAAGGCTTTGGTTTTCGGGTATAGGGCTTAGGGTTTAGGGCTAAGCGTTTGGGGTTTATTGAGGTCTGAGAGGGTTTAGGGCTTAGGGCTCCCAATAACATGTTAAGCAACCACTGTTGATACGAAAAATCCTGCATGACCCAAGTATGCTATAGTACCATAATTGCCAAGGTTTAAGGTACATAGGGTCAGGCAGGATCTTTAGTATCCACCGTATGCAGGGCTGCTAGTAAGCAAAAGTGCTTTCAAGGACACCTCCAGGGCTAAGGGTACTTGACTCAAGGTCTACCTATTCCTGAACCCTAAAACTTAAATCCTAAACCCTAAACCCTAAAACCTAAAACCTAAATCCTACTTTCCTTAAGGGACCTACGTTAGGGTTTAGGGTTAAGGGTTTGGGGTTTAGGGTTTAGGATTTAGGCTTTGGGGCTTAGGAGTCCCTAGTAGACCCTAGACCCTAAACCCCAATGCCAAGAAGGAATTGGAAGTCTCCACTCCACGTTTTGTCCAAAGAAGCCCTAGGAGCAAGATGTTCATCCGATCTTAAATGGCAGAATCCTGCAGGTGACGCATCACAACCAACGATGGAGGAATCCAAAATTAGGTTCCCAGTTTGGTACCCTAGATATTAGGTGCCGTGATATAATCCATAATCCCAAGGGACCCATTCTCTTGAGAACAACTGAGCTCCAAACCTACTGTTGGAGCCAAACTGTCATGTACAAGCATTGTCGTTGCCACGTTTGTTGCCCTGCTTCTTTAAATCTGATTCGAAATTTCGTTGCGAATGACGCCATGACGCGAAACCAGCAGTGGCAGCGCGTGTGTGGCACAAACCGCTGCTTTCTGAGTTTCTACATGCGCGCTAGCAATCTGTTTCAACTTGTTGGAAAGCCCTAAACCCTCAACCCCGACCCTGTGGTGGAATCGCTGGGTGACCAGCTCGGCGCATGGTGACGGCGTAGGAGTATTGGCGGGAAGCATTCCGCACAAGCCTGCTCAAGGCTTACTGACGGGAGTTTGCAGGGAACCCCCCCCCAAATAGAAGATGGGGTATATTATTGGGGTCATATAGGGATAATGGAAAAGAAAATGGAAACTACTATAATGGGTTATATAGGGTTTAGGGCCCCTTAAGTAAATAGGCTTCTTTCTTGAATGTCAAGGCTGATGCCAAGGCCGTTTGGAGTGTAAAGAGCCTGACTGCCATCATCTTTTTTTAGGGATGCCATGTAGGAGGCCCTTGAAACCCTAGGATCAGGGACCCTAAACCCTAAACCCTAAACCCAGGATCAGGGACCTCCAACTTGGGAATTTCAGGATCTTCCTTGCTGCTGCGCCCCCCGACTTAGAAATTTCAGGACCTTTCTTGCTGCTTCGCCGGCATGCCTGGTGTTGAGAGTCCAGGTTTGAGTAGACCAAGGTGCAATGCGACTTACATCTACGAATCCTTCGGGCTTGGGTTCAGGGGGTTTAGGGTAAATTCCCAGGGGACCCCCACATATAACAGACCCCTAGGAAGGACACTTAGAAGCCTAGAGGTTACTTGAAGGTTCGGCCCTGTCTGGGGTTTCTTGGAGATCTACCTGCTGAAATGCCAGTTCGTCGGGAATCAAGGTCTGGAAGCAGGTGATTCAAAAGATACATGGCAGACTCAGGGCGCAAACGCTTTGAGGACTCATTTTTGCAGGCTAAGCACACCTGCAGGCTAGATTCCAGTCTATCCTCACACCCAAGCACCAAAAACTCTCGAACCCACCTCCAAACTCAACTAAACCCTAAGCCCTAAAACCCAAACCCTAAACCATAAAAGCCTAAACCCTAAAGTCCTAAACCTTGGTACACAAATCCTGAAACCCCAGTCCTGACACCCCCAACCTCAGCCCGAAGACAGCTCAATACATCACCCTTTTTTGTCGAGAATCAAAGGGAAGCAGGGTTTCTAATGGGGTGTATAGGGATGTTTCACGTGCAAGTTCAAAAGAAAATGGAAGATGATAAGGAACCGTAGGCCCCCTTTGCAGGGATTGGGGCGATGTATAGGGTTTAAAAGCAAAAAAGATAATGGAGAATCACATGGAAATAGAAAGGAAATTACTATGTATAGCAATTAAGTATGATTAGCTCCGAAACTCAGCCGGCCTCATCGTAGGCATGCCTCAGCACAATTTCAGGACGGGTCAAGGCTTCTTTTGGCCGGCCCTCAGCCGGGTTTAAGGTTTAAGGTTGAGGGTTTAATCCCCATATCCCTCGGATCCCCAATCCAGACCCTCCAACTCTCCGCTACAATAGCATGCCCTCTGTACCCACTAATAGGGGCCCTATAACCTATAGCCCCTGTTGAAGTAATACTTGGGGGCCTCTGAAAGAGGAACAGTAATCAGCAAGAATGATTGTAGTACTTGGCAGACATGGATAGCGATAAACCGAACATCGTCCCAATCAGAAGACGAAGATAACTTCTTGTAGCTTGCAGCCAGAACATTAATTATGAGAGTGCTCCTGAGGCCCCTAGACCCTATGTCAAAAGGTTGATATGGTGCTTGTTGAAAGGAGCTCCCTAAGCCTCAAGCCCTCGAATGGCCCTTCTATCGGGCAATAGCCCCCAGTCAGGGTTTTGAAATAACCCTAAACCCTAAACCCTTGGGGCTGGCTGTTTTTGGGAGCATACCAAACCCCGGACTATGTCTCGAAACCTCGAAACCCTTATGCATCGGAAGAATCAACCCCAACCCGCCCGCGGGCCATCTGGCTGTTACTAAGCAACCTGTTCAACTACTACTTACCCATGCTCAGGCTTAAGGTTTAGGGGATATATTAGGGTCATATTTGGGTTATTTTGAATGGGATAGTGGAAAATAAGCTGGCAAATACTATAATAGGGTTGTATAGGTTTAGGGGTTTAAGGTTTACAGTTTGCTTACCCATGCTCAGGCGGGAAGATAGAACTGGTGGAAGCGGCTGAATACAGGGTATATAGGCACTGCTATGGGTATCCATTTCCACTCCACTAAAGCATGAGCATGAATATGGATCCATGCATGTTCCCCAAACACAAAGACGATCGCCAAACGCCCCATACATTCGAATCCAGGCGCGTTAGAGCTCCCGCATCGTGGCCACTCAGCAGTCGGCCCATGTGCAAGCAGTTGGAGATTGGGGCTCAATGAACCCTAAACCCTAAACCCTATACCCTAGAACCCTGAATCCTAATCCCTGAACTCTATGGCTTTTAGGGCCTAGGTTTGGCACCTCAATGCTAGACGCCTAACACCCTAGACCCCTAAACCCCTAACACACAAAACCCCTAAACCCTAAGAGGCTCAAGGGTTGGTGCTTTGAGGGTCTCGAAGAACCGCGACTCTCAGCATAAGGCTTACTGCGGCAAAGCTTGTTTTGTTAGGGAACATGGAAAGGCCAGGGTCTTAGGCAATTCGTAGCTAGCTTGCGGGAGTGATATTTGCAATAGTTAGATGTGAAGAAGGATCGTAGACACACACAGAGGGACAAAGGCACTAAGTCTTGAGGCTTCTAATTTGACCCTAAGTAGAATTTCAGAAATACCCTCCACATCCAGCTTGAAGAGAAGCGGTCCGTCATGTCATGTGAGACACAGCTTGAAAGTAGAAGTCCACACCTGCATATGCGGCTCCCCTACCCTACACCCTAAAACCTAAACTCTAAAACCTAAACCCTAAAACCTAAAACTAAACCCTAAACCCTAAAACCTGAACCCTAAAACCAAAATCCTAAACCCTGAATTCCTAAACGGGCTGCTTTTGTTTGGCATCTTCGGTTGTTTCTTCGTTCTCGGCCTCCAGGCCTCCTAGGGCTTCCATAGAGGGGCCTGGAGCCCTCGGATTGCTTCCGCGTATATTTTGGGTAATATAGGGGCTATATAGGGGCTATATAGGGATAATGGTTTAGGGTTGAGGGTTTGGGGTATAGTCCCATATAAGGACAATGGTTTTGGGTTTAGGGTTTAGGGTATAGTCCCATATAGGGACAATGGTTTAGGGTTTAGGGTTTAGGCTATATAGGGACAATGGAAAAGAGAATGGAAACTACTCTAGTATATTTCGGGTAACATTGGGGTAACTACTCTTTTATATTATACCATGCTTTCGTATTTTAATGTATTGCATTTGTTGCGGTTGTTTTTGCCCTTTGCGCCCTGGGGTTCCTGGTCCTCCTATTGCCACCTGAGGCCTTGAAAGCAGCAAAATGACCAGATACAAAAAACATGCAAGAAATGTAAACCCGAACCCAACAAAGTTTCTAGATGCAAAGTTAAAATTCAAAAAATGCAAGCATAAATCTCTTCTCAGAATGGCTCAGTAGTGTAAGTTACCTAGAGCCCAGGAACCTCGTATATAGGTAGCTGGGCTTCGAGGGCACAGTCAACTTTTTTTGGGGGGAATGCAGCCTCCCAGACTCTTAGCCCTAAACCCTGAACCCTAAATCCTAAACCCTACCCTAAGACTTTAAACCCTAAACCCCAAACCCTAAACCCTGAATCCTGAACCCTATAGAGTCCCAAACATCCATCCTCCTGAGCCTCAGGGCTTAGGGTTTTTTGGGGTTCAGGGTTTTGGGTGAACCTCGGGAGCTTGAACCTTGCACCCCGCCCTTTGCAACCATTTAAATTTAGGAACCCTGCATAAAGCTCTTCGTGCTTTTTTGGGGTTCCATGTTTTGCTGGAGAGGGCTACAACCACTTCACTGGTGACCGGGCTTATGGTGTCAAGGTGTAGGTTTACGGGTTGAGGGTTGGGTCTTAGGGTTTAGGGGCTTGGGGTTAGGGGCTAGAGGGCTGCAGGGCGTTGAGGGCTCAGGCTGTAGGTAGGTGAACAACTTCTCCCAATAAGTCTAGTATATAAGGGGTCCCCTTGCGCACTCCAGATAGGCTCGGAAATTGTGTCGCTGCCAGGCCCCTTGTCGACAGTTCCCTGGAGAAATGCTGAACCCCTCTATGACTTAGAACCCCTGCATATCTCCATCCATAAGTCCTTTTACATCACAGACGCTGTGTACCCCTCATGAACCCGCCCCCTGTCACATAGTGATATCTGTACTCATTAGCCAATTCCCTCAAAACACCAGAATGGCTAGGATTGCTTACCCTCCCAGTGGCCATCTCGGCCGGCCTCTACTCTCCCAAGGTTCTCCACGCCCCAGGCCATAATCGTAACCACGCTGCCAGGCCCTGGCCACTTCTGGGTAACGTAGAAGCTTCAGGGTTTCTGGATAGCGGAGAATCAGATGAACTATGGAATGGAAAACTAGATGGAGATTAGGATTATGGAGGGATTTTATAGGTTGATTACCAATATTATGGTCGCAGAGTCTGGTTAATGTAGACGCTTTCGGGGATGGAGTTTAGGGTCTGGGGCCTTACTAGTCATGGAGGAACCGTCCACCAATCCCTATATAATCCCCCTATGCCCTATGTTCCTTACTTCTCTACTAACCACCAGTAGGAAACATAGACGCCCACAACAATGCTGGTCTGTAGAGTTTAATGAAACTCCTTCTCAAAAACCCACGCTGGCTGTCCAGGAAAAACTCCAGGCATCTAGCTTTCAATAGCACAGGAGTTTGGCAGGTGTAGCTGCAACTAGAAATGGCCCTAAACTCAAGTGATCCCTATGTACACCAATATAAACCTTATGTACCCCTATATAAGCCCTACATACCCCCTTCTGGGGTTGTGCTAGGTTCAAGGCTTCGGGAAGGAGGTTGTGGGTCCGCTCCACTTTGCACGCACTTCAGATTTCTAGGGTTTAGGGCCGTTTAGCGTTTAGGGTTCAGGGTGCCCCCTGGAAATCCTAGAAATATACAGGGATGATTAGAGCATTCTGACGGGGCTCCTTATTATAGGCAACACAAGAGAGTTCTTCCGAGAAACTTCAAAACCCGTCTTCATGTTTTCTGCAAAGGGGTTTAGGGTTTAGGGTCTTATGATAATCTGAAAAAACCTTCGAGTGGGTATATCCCGCGCTTTTTCTCACCAGCCAGCCAACATGTAGCCTGCTCAGCACACAAACCTCAAATCTGCATAATGCTTGGGACGTTCTTAGATGGATCAAAGGTCAACTTGAAGGTGGGGTCAAAGTCTGCCTTGGCCTTGGCATTGAAAAAGGCTACCTTGGTTATATAGGGACGATATAGGGGTTATATGGGAATAATGGACAAGAAAATGGAACCTACTATAGTAGGGTATATATTGGGGTTATATAGGGATCATATATCCAGAAATGCTTGTTGGCTCTTCCTGACAGCGACCAATATGTAAAAGTTCTCGGAGCCCTGAATCCTAAAACCTTGCACTGACTTCCAAACAGCCGAGATATGCCGAGATGCACTACATACACTCGACCTCACCCAGCGTCTCGAAACTTACAGTTGACAACCACCACGCAACCACCTTACATCGCAAGCGCGAAAGCACTGGCGCCCAGCATTGGCCCTTGTGAGCTAGCCACGCTTTGGATTGCTGTTGCTACATGCCGTATGGTTCTTTACTTCCTGGCTACTGGAACTCCGTGTCTGAAACCTTCAGGAGAAACGAAGGATAACCCTGCCCCACACTTTGCGGGTGGAATCTTGTTGGATGGGGAGGCAGTGGAGCCAATCAAAATTGCTCTGCATACTAAGCCCTTACCTGATCCTCCAACTACCCTCTCTCTAAGCTGACTTACCCCGATTAGGGGCCCTATCACCTCAGTTAAGGGTACAGTCCCCCTTAAGTAGATAGAATATGGGCATGTGAGGATCTTAACATAATATACCCAGAGCCATATTCTATCTACCTAAGAGGGACTATACACCCTAAACCCTAAATACTAGTTTCCATGTTCTTTTCCATCATCCCTATACAATCCCAATATAAGCCTAATATTCAATCTACTGAAGGGGACTATGCTAGGAGGGTCCTGGCATACACTATGAAAGACAACTTGCCCAAGCGGCTTAACTCTCCAATCACGTCGCTTTCAACCTGGGCAATGACAACTACCGCGACTGCAGACGGGGATTTTAGGGATGCTAGGATTTATATAGGATTCTAGGGAATATGTGGGGGGGTAGGGAGTATAGAATATAGGACTATAGAGATTATATCGGGGGACAAGGCGTACAGAAATATGGGATTCGGGGGGTTTATAGAGGGCTGTTCTGTGGGGCTTCTATTAATGACCTCAGAGGGGCCCCATGATGTCCACATCATCTCCACATATCCTTTATTGTTATTATTACTCTTGTTATTACTGGGGTGCTTTGAGCAGCACCAACAGAAAGATGTGTCAAAGATTCTGCACATACCGTGTAAAACAGAATAGAAAAGCCTCTTAAGGAAGAAAATTCTCTGGGGGTGGTAAACGGCTTGTAAAAATGTTCAGGGTTGGGGGCGTGACGGAGATATGGAGCAAAAAAAACTTTCAAGAACGGAGGGGTCTCTGCAAGAAGTCGTACCAACAATGCATACTACACGAGAACCACACACCAAAAAAGAACAACTGAAAACCTTGCGCAGCCTCTTGCAAGTTTAAACCCTGAATCCCAAACCTAGAGACTCGACGCTTGAGCATTCAACCTCAAAACTCTGAATCCGAAACTCGCGATCCCTAAGCCTAAAGTGGAACAAGGGTGTACCTACACCCTCCAATGTACCATGTAATTTGGGGTCCTAATAAGAATCCTGGCCAAACAGCCGTACCAAACCCCCAAAAAAGAACTACATACATTGGAGGATCCATGTGAGCCATTATCTAACTCCTAGGATCCTCCGTAACAAGCCCTATAATACTCCCCCATTTTATCCCAGAAATAATACCTTTTAAGGAGCTAGACCTAAACCCGAAACCCCAAACCCTATATGATCCCCTGTATAACCCCCTTTAAGGAGTTTAGAAGGTGGCTCTCAGTCAGGTAGGGCGAAGTTCTGGCGGAAATCCCCAGGTCGGGATGGAAAAAAGAACTTCGGACTCTGCTTAGATTGGTGGTCCCAGAAAAGTTTATAGAGTTCAGTATTTTTACGACCGCCATGCGCCACCAACACTACTCCGGAAGTAATTAAAAGTCTCTGCTGAGCGCGTTGGCGCAGCAGCCAGCCGAGCAGGGTATTCAGAGTGTTTCGTGATGTACTGTTTAAGG
>CAJNIZ010002741.1:0-25326 GCA_905231905.1 Symbiodinium pilosum
TCCCAAACCCTACATCTCTAGACCCTAAATCCCTAAAGCCTAAATCTCTGAATTCTACACTCAATACCCCTCATCCCTAAATCCTAACTCCCTAAACCCTAAACCCTAAATCTCTGAACCCTAAATCCCTTAATCCCTAAAACCCCTAAACCCTAAGACGAGACGCTCCCAAGTCTGCCCCAAGATCTTCTGCACGGCCATGAGCCAGCCTCCTCGGTCCAGGAGCGCAGGCTCCACCACCTGCATAGGGTTTTGGGGTTTAGGGATTACATGGTAGGGGTTTTGGGGTTTAGGGTTTAGGGTTTGCATGAAAAGGGTTTAAGCTTTAGGGATTAGGGTTATGGGGCATAGGGTTTACTCGGAAGGTCATGGGGACATAGTCAGTAGGTTAATAATAAGGATAATTGGGGGTTATGATATGGCTTATAGATGTTATTAACCTACTTACCAAGTCCCCCTGACCCCCCAAGTGGGTTTTAGGGGTTAGGGTTTAGGGATTAGGGGTTTAGGGATGAGGGTTTAGGGATTAGGGTTTTAGGGATTAGGGTTTAGGGATTAGGGGTTTAGGGTTTAGGGTTTAGGGGTTACAAGGGAGGGTTTCGGGTTTAGGGATTAGCGTTTAGGGTTTTGGGGTTTAGGGTTTAGGGATTACATGGTAAGTTTTGAGCGTTTAGGGATTACATGGTAGGAACTTAGGGTATAGAGATTACATGGTAGGAGTCGAGGGTTTAGGGATTACATGGCAGGAGTTTAGGGATGATGGTCTAGGCTTTGAGGTTTAGGGGTTGGGGTCTAGGATTTAGGGATTAGGGATTGTGGTTTATGGACCATTATTAAATGGCGAGAACCTTAACTAAAGTTGATATTGGGAGCCTTTTAAAAAGTAAATGTCTATGGCTTTATAAGGAACATATAGGGAGTTGGGGCAACACAACTTAGAAACATGTTTTAAGAAAACCGTACATGATTACATGGTAGGATTTTAAGGGTATCTAGGGGTTATAGACATATTGTATGGATTCGGGTTTAGGGCTTCGCCAACAGCAAGTGGAACAGAAAATAAAGATTGGAACAGAGATTGGGCTTGTGTAGGAGTTTATGGGGATCTGCTTGTGGGGGCCTAATACTAAAACAGGGCTGATGAGCTGTATTGCGAGGATTGCGACGGAATATCTTTGTAGCTAGTCTCTCTAGACCCTAAACTCTCAACTCCAAAACCTGATATATAATTATTCAAGCTTGTACAGCAGGGCTCAGGTTTGCACATCTGGGGTCTGTGGGTTTAAGGGTTGCAGAGTTTAGGGCTTGGAGCTTCAGGATCTGTAGCTTTAGGGTTTGGGAGATCGACAGTTTAGGGCTCAGGTTTGGGGATTGGGGTTGGGCTTGGGGATTTTGAAATCTAGGGGTGGCCATGGAGGGGGTGGCAACAGGGTAAGTTTTTGATCATTACTAAGTACTGCTTGTACTGCTGCTAGTCCTGGTTAAGGGAAGCCTACACCAGCCTAGGCACCCTGAACCTTAAGTGGTGGAAGAGTTCCTCTGTGAACAGTACTACGGTAGGTTTGGGGGCCCTATAAACGGAAAACTCCTGACTATGTAAGGATCATAAAAAAATTAGTTGTGATAAGTTAACAATGAAAATCTTGTGAGACCTAACCCTGTGCAGCGCTGCTGTTAGCAGAAATCTTCTAGACCTTTCAGCGTGCATCGGCGTTCCGACGGTGTGCTGCCTTGTATAAACCCAAAGCCCAAACCCTAAGCCTAACACCCCAAAACACCAGGACCGTCGAAACTTGAAGCCACAAGGTCGAAAATTCAAAACAAAAAAAAAGAGGTCAGAGCTACATAAAGAAGATGCCTAGGATGATCTACAGACCCACCTACCCTCCCTTATAGGATGAGGTCTACCGCAAGACGATGGAGCGCCTATTGACAAATCTACGACAATTTGGACAATCCATAACTTAACTCGGCTAATGGTCTCTCTGTTCCCCCCATACATAGTTACAATCGTCCCTATATACCGGCAGCGGGGTCCCCACTAAGCCCTGACACAACAGCTAGAGACCACCAAACTTCCTGACCCTAAAGCCCAACCCTAAAACCTAAAAACCTTAAACCCCAAATCCCCACCTCGTTCCGTCCTGCTTTGATGGGTACGGGATGGCTGATGACTGGATGGTGGGTTTGGACGACCACCTTGTGCTCCATCATCTTAGAGAACCTCAGTCCAACAAGCAGTCTAGCATAGGGATAGTCTATAAAGGGCCCTTAATTCTGAGAACAACCCATAGGCCGAGGGAGTGATTACTCAAGAGATGTGCGCTTTAGATCCCCGCAAGCGGCGCCTCCTAAACCCTAAATCTTAATCCCTGAGCCCTAAACCCCATATTTTATCTACTTACCGGGGGGGCTATACATTCCTTTTTCTGTAATTTTCACGGGTCAGGTTTCCGGATGCCATCAAAGCATGGCAGCCCGAAACCCGGAAATACCTTGCGCAGCCCTGAACCCAGATGGGGGTTCTTCTTGGGTGGACACCACAGCAGGCTTTAGGGTTTAGGGCTTATAACCAAACAGTGGTAGAAGCGGAATATAAGAGGGCCTTCGTAGAGCCACCATGACCCCTTACAGTCACCATTGCAGGGTGGGGAGGTGCACCTAAGGTATTTCCGCGATCTGTGGGCCAAACCCTAAGCCCTAGGTCCAATAATCCTTCTTGCTCACCGGCATCCCAATCAAAAACCCTTCTAATGTATGCGGATTTAGGGTTTCGGGCTCAGGGTTTGGGGTTGATACCCCTTATATGGCACGTGCCCGAAATTAGAGGTACCTTTTTGGGTGCAAGGATTACTTTATCGTGGAGTCTTATACTTATTGGGGTCCCTGGGCTTAAGGAAACTGCCATATGTCCCCTTTCACCCATCCCTGTAAAAGAATAACCACCTGACGTCTGGAAATGGGCCATAAGCCCCTATGTATACTATTGCGACCCCTACATGGCCTGTATACATCCCCTAGAACCCATTTCTTTAAGGGAACATACCAACGTTCCTAAACCCTGAGCCCTAAACCCTTTACAGGTGGAAGGGTCCAGGACCTATACTTTTACTACCCCTATGTGACCTAGTTATATATATCCCCTATAGCCCATCCCTAAGTCTTAAGCCCTGAACCCTAAACCCTCTAAAGATGAGAACGGTACAGGACCTATACTGTTACTACCCCTACATAACCCCCGGTTTGTCCCCTATAACCCATCCCTACACCCTAAACCCGAAACCCTAAACCTAAAACCCTAAAATCCTCAAACCCTAAAACCCTAAAACCCTGAACCTCAAAACCCACAACCCTAACTCCATTATGGTTTTAGAGATTCCTGGGCTCGATATGGACTCTCCCTAGCTCCTTAGCTCCCCCCAAAAGTATGGGTAGCTAAACCCGTTCGGCAAAGGGGCCACGACCAGATCTGACCCTGCACGCTGCCGTCGGTCTCCGGGACAGACTTCACCAGCTCGGCCGGTAGCTGCCTCGAGGTTTGGCTTCGGGTTTAGGGGTTTAGGGTTTGGGGTTTCGGGTTTAGGGTTTGGGGTTTAGGGTTTAGGATTTAGGGTTTTTGGGTTTAGGATTTGGGGCTTAGAGTTTGTTTTAAGGTTTAGGGCTTAGGGTTCGTTTAGGGCTTAAGGGCTTGTGTAGGGCTTAGGGTTTGAGGTTTGAAGGGTTTAGGGTTTGGGATTTAAGGCTTAGAGCTCGTTCAAGTTTAGGGCTTAAGGGTTTGTTAAGGCTTTAAGGTTTGAGGGTTGACGGGTTTAGGGTTATTCTTGAGGCTATAATAAAGGTCATATATGGGACGATGTAGGGAGCTGATATAGGGTTTTTACGGTACGTAGGGAATGGAGGACTGGAACAGAAAATGAAAACTGGCGTGTTCTTTAGGACTTGGGGTTTAGGGACAGAGGAGTAATTAGTTTGCTCCTGAAGGGCGTTCTCTTGCAGGGATTCTGCAGCTCGAGTTGAATCTTTCAAGCTTGTAGGGCTTTGGGGTAAAGGGCGAAAGGCTTGGTCTAGGGTTTAGAGTGGTAGGGGTGTGGGGATAAGGGTTGCAGGTATTGACTTTAGATTTGTAGGATCGCGGGTAACGCAGGATACACGCAAAGGCTTCATGAGCGCCTTAAACCCTAAACCCTAAACACATGTTTTGGCCCCAAACCATGAGACCTGAACCCCCTCGCATCCCTTAGGAGGACCCTCCACCCTGTAATAGTGGTACAATAGGAATACAATAGGACCTTAGTATAATCCTTATTATCCCTTATAGCCACTATTACAGGGTGGGGGGGTCCTCCTAACGTATCCCCTTTAAAGCATGAGTCCCGCCTGAGGATGCCGGAGCTATGTGCTGGAGCAATACCTCAGGCTTCAAAAGTCACAGAGGATGCGTCAAGGCCAAGGGCTTAGGATTTGGGGTTGAAGGTTTACTGGGATACCTTAGACCCTAGACCCTAAACCCTAGACCCTAAGCCCTAAAGCCCATTAGGACTTTGGGTTTCGGGTTTAAGATTTAGGTCTTATGGTTTAGGATTTAGGGCTTGGGACTGAGCACTCAATATTTGGATGGCCAGTAGGCCCCCTAAAATCCGCGTACAGGTCCTTAAACCATGCATGGGGCGCAGGGCCGCAGCAAAACCTGTGCACACCATTCAGACACCAGCTCATGAGGCGCATGGGGCGCGGTTTAGGGTTTAGGGTTTAGGGTTTCAAAGCTTGAAAAATGGTGAAACCAAGCCACCGCCCAAATCCTCACTTAGATCCTATCCCAGCTTTCATTTCTTTTTCCAATATCTTTTCCATCTGATTTTTCCACCAATGGGAGATAATGTCCCATATAATCCCCACATAACCCATTAATTCCTTTACCCTAAAACCCTAAACCGAATACTAGGCCTAAACCCTAAGCCCCTAAATCCTGAACTCATTCGGCACGTCCTCCTGTTCGTCAACAAAGCTGGGGAGGGCATGGGGTCTTCGCTGACAAGTCTGGGGACCCTACCTCTCGCCCAGACTAACAAGGAACCGTGTGGGTTTAGGGTTCAGGGAGGGTTTAGGGTTTTAGGGTTCAGGGTTTTAGGGTTGTAGGGCTTAGGGCCCCTTTCAGAATCAAACAATGGTCATGAGACTTTCTTGGGTGGTTTCCATGTCAGTTTGGGGAGGGTAAGCTTGTAATCCCCTCCCTCATATGGAAAGCCCCCACCCCTGAACATTAGTTATGCCCAAAATTGCAATATACCGCCTTGGGGTCGTACTATTGCGTGGAGGGAAGTGGGTGGCATCAAGCAGATACGAGGGGAGCAGCTGCCTCCTACATGGACCTCATATGCTGCTTTCTCTAAATGGGAGGGACCCTTTGGGGACCCTTGGATACTAGGTGATAAAGGAAATCCCAAACCAGGAGAATATTTTGAGAAACACCTCAGGCCCATCCCTTATCGACTACCCACCTGAAACTGTTGTCAACGTTACTGCAACATGGAGAAGCGGCTTGAAGCAAGTAAACAGAGGCCCTTAGTTTGCTTATAGGCACCTGCACTAACCCTAAACCTAATCCCTCATCCCTGAACCCTCATCCCTGAACCCTAAACCCTAACCCCAAGCCCCAACCCCGAACCCGAAGCCCTAGACCCTAATACCTGAACCCTAGTCCCTACAGCTACACCCCAAACACTAAACCCTAAATTTCAAAAGCTTCGCCCTGATGCGGCAGCGCAGAATGTAGCGTTTAGCAACCAATTACTGGAGGCAAGTCTTAGATACCCTAAACCCTAAACATTAAACTCTAAACCTTAAACCCTAAACTCTAAACCCTAAACCCTAAACTCTAAACCCTAAACTCTGAACCCTAAACCCTAAACTCTAAAGCCTAAACCCTCAACCTCTTAGGATCACGCCTTGGCTCTGCAGGTGTGACACGAACCTGGGCATCACCAACAGTTAGGTTTGCCTCTATCGGGATTCTAGGGTTTAGGGTTTAGGGGTTTTAGGTTTTAGAGTTTAGGCTTCAAGGCATAAGGATCCCCTGCGACCTGGGACTAAAAAGGTCCCCCTTTTTGAATATAGCTTACTGTTGTCAAGAACTTAGGACCCCAAAAAAGGAAAAAGCGTCCACTCATGCTATTTAAGGGATATATAGGGGAGATATGCTGCAGAGATTGGTCTTGGGTCAGGATCATAAGTTGGTATTCTATATCAAGGATGGATAGGGGATATATGCTGTAGAGTCTGGGGTTGGGTCAGGAGCATAAGTAGGTACTCTATATGAAGGATAGATGGGAGATATGGTGTTTAGATTGGGATTGAGGCTTTAAAAAACTCATTGGCCCTACAAGCAAGATGAGGCAACTGCCCAGCTGCTCCGCCAAAGCACCTGAAATCTCATTTAAGGTTTACCGTAAACCCTGAAGCCCTGAACCCCCGAACCCTAAACCCCAAAACTCTACACCCCTAAACCCCCAAACAACCCGTAGAGGACTTCTGGGAATCCAGGGACCTCTGGTGTGGAGATTGCAAAAAGGTTCTTGAGATCCCCTCCATGGGGATTCCTAGCATTAGGGATACCATTCTGGGTTTAGGGTTTAGGGATGATGAGGATGATAGCATGCTGCGGTCCCTTTTTTGGGTGGAAACTGCCCTATCGAGGAAACACAATCTATGCTCAGAGCGTTGCTTGCACAAAGAAGCACGTAGCCGAAATGATGGAAGTAGTCTACAAGCCCCTTTACCCTGCCAGCTTTGAGTCATCCTGAAATACATCTGTTCAACCCCAAAGCCCAAAGCCTACACTCTAAATCTTTATGCCTGAAACTCAAACCCTAGACCCCTAAATCCTAAATCCCAAACTCTAAAGGCCAAACCCCTGAACCCTAAATCCTAAACCCCACACCCCTAAACCCTAATTAAATCCCAAACCCTCCATCCTGAACCTCTTCGCACAAATGGGGCATCCAAGGAGCGAATTGAACATCTTCATGACAGCGCGGGTGGTCACTCTCCTTGCTTGCTGGCAGTTTTAGGATTTAGGATTGAAGGTTTGAGGTTTGAATATCGTGGCCGAATTCAAGGCTCGGGGCTCAGCAAACTGGGTTGGGGTTGGGATTCAAAGGGGTTGCCCAAAAAATTGGGGCCCCAAGAGCAGGCTCATTGCGATTTGGAGCCTATATTGAAGGTCTAGGATTTAGGGCTCACTCAGCGTACGCATCAACTTCACGGGAAACTTGAGCTACAACCCGTTCCGCCCCAGATCCTATGACCCTACACCCTGAACCCCAAAGTTCTAAATCCTAAGCCCTAACTAAACCCCGAAATCCTAAATCCTCGATCCTAAGCCCTAAATCCTAAACCCTATACCCTGCCCCAAAGTGTGCATGGAAACCTGCATAGGCCGGACTAAGATGAAAACATCAATCCTATAGCCTGGTCTGTGCCTCAAAGTGGTTTGTAGGGTTTATGGCTTAGGGTTTAAGGTTTACGGGATGAATGGTTTTTTGGGGCGGGTAGCCAAGGCAGGTAATTTTCCTTGTGGAGAACCTCATGTAAGCAAAAGAGGATCTAGGCTTACCATTTTGTTGACCCAAAGCCCTAAACCCTACAATATACATTAACATCGGACGCTGGGATTGGACTTTCACAAGGGTGCCTTTCGGCAAGGTTTTGGGCTCAGGGTTTAGGGATGAACGTTCTATGAGCTATATAGTCTACGTAAACTCCTAGTATCCCCCTGAATAAGCCGTATAAGACTTCCCTGTATAATCCCCTACATAACCCCCTTTAAGGAGTTTAGACTACAGCTCATATGAACTCGTAGAACTGAAGGTCTTCTTTTTGATTCTGAGGTAAGGCCTAGGGCTTAGGGAAATCATATCAATTTTAGGAGAGGGGTATCTTACATTCCGTTTTCGGTAACGGAAAAATGCAAATTAGGACCCTAAACTGGATCATGACGAGGTCCTCAAACCTAACTTGAAAGTCTACACTCAGGGAGTTTTCCTTTGTACCCTTAGGGTTTGTACCCTTGAGTTTGGGTCTCAACCATGGAGTATGGCCCTTAATAAGGGTACTTGGGACCCAAAACCAAGGGTTACAAGCATTAGGGGTGCAAACTTAAAGTCTTTGATACACCCCAGGCAGGGAAAGCTAAAGCTATAACCAGGTAATGTCCGAAGGCCTCCTATAGCGATCATTATGGATAAGACTTGTGTCTCACAGTCTGCCTACCCAGCGCGTAGCATGACGAAGAAATCCTCCTCACTCAGCAGGTGAAGCTCAAGACTCGACAACAAGCGGCAACTGCGTCCCACTCACTCAAATTCAACCTTCTGGAAGATATATGGTAGTCTCCTAACCCCAGTGTAGACCCTAAAATACTCTAGTCCTTATTATGGGGACCCCCAACAAAATAGCAGCCCTAATTTTGGGAAATCCCCTATAAGTCCGAGGAAGCTAAACATCCTTAGGTCAAAGGGCTCTGTGAGGACCCGCCCTGAGTCGCGAGGACCAACAGCCCACAAATGGTCTTCATCCACCCCTAAACATAACTAAACCAAAGCCCCGAACCCCGAACCCTAAGCCCTAAATCAAGACCCCAAACCAAAACCCTAAAGCCTGAACCACCCCAGGTTTCCCTAAACAGGAGGAAAGACAATGCACCCCGATAGCACCATCCCATAGAGCTTGAGGTCTTGTACATCTAGCAGTTTCCATGAATAGGGGTTCGGGCGTAGGGGACCCAAATGTAGACACAAAAACAACATAACCCTTATAAATTGGTGCCCCCATGTACGCCCCCCCCCCCCTCCGCCTCCAAAAAAAAAATAATAACCCCTAGTTGTGGGAAACAACCAAAACCCTTAACCGCAAACCCTAAACCCTAAATTGCTTGGCTTTGAGATAACTGTATATGAGCTATAGTCTAAACTCCTTCAGGGGGCTATGATATAGGGGAGTATGTCAGGGAGCATTATAGTCGCTATTAAAGGTGATACTAGGATTTTAGCCTATAACCCCTCTAATCCCCTGTGTAATCCCAGTCTTGATTTCATTTCCATGTTCTTTTCCATTTGATTCTCCATTATAGGGGTTATTACTGCAGGGTTTAGGAACCCGAAACCCCGGACCCTAAACCCCAAGCCCATGAAGTCGGAGTTGAGGGTTCAAGGGTTTAGGGAGTTGAAATTGGAGTAGGAAGCCTGGACCCTACACTACCCTAAATTGCGAAGTGCGTCGTATCCGCGGACACTGCTGGATTCACGTTGTTCTGCGAGTTCATTGTGTTCGTGTTTCCCGCCTGAACGGTGGGTCTGGGGCTTCAATGATCCAAGATTCAAGGGTTTTCGGGTTTTCAACTGTTGCAAGTAGTCATTGGCTCAGTGTTAAGGGTTTGGGGTAGATAAGCTTAGGCATCTGCGAACGCAGGCGCACATTCCCAACATTCCCGCAACCAATATGGAACCCCCAAAAAAGCCCTACAAACATCATTGGCTATTGGTGAGGAAACGGAGGCACCGGCACCTGCATCGGCAGCAGCAGCAGCAGCGCCGCCGCCGCCGCCACCACCACCACCGTTTTGTTGCTGCTGCTGCTACTTCTTCTACTACTACCGCCGCTGCTGCCGCTGCTGCCGCTGCTGCCGCTGCTGCCGCTGCTGCTGCTGCTGCTGCTTCTGCTGCTTCTGCTTCTGCTCCTGCTCCTGCTACTGCTACTGCTACTGCTACTGCTACTGTTGCTGCTACTGTTACTAGTACTACTCCTCCTCCTGCTGCTACGGCTACTGCTACTGCTACAGCTACTGCTACTTTTCGGAAGGTGTACGAGTCGCAACTGACCCCTCCCGCAACACCAACAACCCCACCTCACCTTGAAATCCGTCCCCCTATTTCATTGCAATTCCTTGTCGCAAGCGCGCACAGTGGGAGATACAGGGAGAAGGTGTTGCAGGTCTGAAGCTGAACAAGCCCTGCAGTGAGCCCAAACCTCAAGCCTTATTTTGGTTTGGAGTTTATAAACATCCGTACTCGATCGTAACCGTCAGTCACGAGCCTTCGCAACGCTTGCGCCCATGGTTGATGACATGGCTGCGAAGTTTGCGTCCTCATGGGTCAACCAGGAACTAGGAGTTAGGAAACTTGCACCCGCGTGGCCTACCCTTGGAACGCCAAGTATTGCAGACCCATGATTAATCAACCCCCTCCTTTTAAGGGCTTTAATATTACCCCTATGATAATCCCATTTAAGGGGAGGGGGTCCATCAATTGGGGGTTTACAGCAGTTGCATTTACAGGCCGTCTAAGCTCGGACCGTGTTAAACCCGGATTTGGAGGCTGTTTGACACTTGCCGTGCAATGGCAGCAACAGTAACAGCAATAGCTAGCAATTGCAATAAGATGTGCAACGCGATTTAGAAAGCTATGCCTTAGGAAGACCCCCCACCCTGTGATAGTGAGCATAAGGGATAAATGCGATTATGTTAGTTTCCTCTTAAATTCCTATCATACCACTGTTGGAGTGCGGGGGGGGGTCCTCCTAAGCTATGCCAGTGGCCACCTCACGAGGTTTAGGTAGGCCCTTCCTTACATCAGGGCTCTCAAGGCCTCGCCGGAACCTAATGCTGGAAAGTTGACTGGACTTCATCTAAGCCCGACACCTTAAGAGGACCCCCCACCCGGGAATAGCGGTATATTAGGAATATAAGAAGACCCTAAGAAATTCACTATTAACCCCTTATAGTGACTGTTGCAGGGCAGGGGGTCCACCTAACGAGCGGTAGTGAAACCGGGTTCAAGGTTTGATTTCATGACCTTTCCCAACTGGGAGCCCACAAAACGTGCAATAAACTGCCGCTACAGGGCCCACTGAAAACCTTCAACCGGATGTTTGGAATAACTTTTTTCCCACGATATCTGTCGAAATGGGCCGCCGCAACCCTAAACCCTAAACTATCCCTACATGGCCCTTAGCCATCTTCGAAACTCAGAGACCTGGATTAACCCATGGGGCTATGAAAGGATACTAAGCTTTGAGATACAGGGCTAACTACTACCCAAAAAGTGTCTAAACGTCGTGTACGGGAATTCTAGGTGAACCCCACTATACTGGTTTTTTTGCTGGTACACGATAACCGCTTACAGAAAATGGCTGCGTTCCCTGGGTTATAAGAACCCAAAAACGGGGAGATTGTATTTTCCAGCAGCTAAGATCCCCAAAAGAACCCTAGGACGAAACTTCCAGGATAATCTTACGAAGTCCATCCCTCAACCCTAAACCCTCAACCCTAAACCCAAAATCCCTAAATCCCTAAACCCTAATCCCTTAACCCCCAAACCCTGAAGATCTCACAGAGTCCACAAGCGGCCTGGCACAGCTCCCTGAGGAGGTAATTCTGGCGCCTGTAATGATTCCTGGGCCGCTCAGGGAGATGTATTATATAGGGGTTATATGGGGGATAATGGAAAATAAAATGGAAACTATAGGGATTATAGGGTATATATTCCCAAAATTGGGGGTACCTTTTATGGAAGGTTTAGGGCTTTGGCTTAAAGGTGCAGGGTTCCCTAAACCCTAAACCCCAAACCCCTAAACCCTAAGTCAGGAGGATTTTGGGCTTGGGGTCGAAGGCTTTGGGGTTGGAGGTGCAGGGTATAAAGGGGCTTTACTGGGAACCCCAAGCAGGGAACCCCAAGAATATGGTAGGAATAGAATAGGAATATACCTACCAGGGTCCTTATATTCTATGATATTCCCATTATATTCTTGGGCTTCCCTCTTTGGGGTTCCCAGTAAAGTCCCTTTACGGTAGGTGTTTGGGGCAGTGGCAACAAGGCTTAAGTAGCCTGAAGCCTGAACTCTGGACCCTAGACCGTGGCAATACTTCTGGGCTTAGGGGTTTGGGGTTTTGGGGTTTTGGGGTTTAGGGGTTCAGGGTTTTAGGGATTCAGGGTTTAGAGGGCTCAACAGAAGACTGAGGTAGTTTCAGACGATGGCACACGCTTCTTGACCATGCTACTCTGGCGGCGTTTGATGGGAAATGCTTCCGCTGCCATGCTCCACATGAACAGGGAAGATACTACAGCACATGAGAACTAACATGACCTATCCACTCTCATCAGGCACGACACAAATGGAATGCATCATACCGAATTCATGAACATCACGGCGAACATCAGCAATGCCGGGAACGAGAACTCAACACCCCCAACCCTCTACATTCAATGTGGCCTTATCTGTTCTAAGGCCTCTTACTATCAGAGGGCAGCAGATTGCTTATTGTTAGGACTGTTAGGGGAGGTGCTTAGATCTATGTACCATAATCGGCAGATTCTTCAAAATTAGTCGAGGTTCTACAGGTGAATTGCGCGCTTCACGCGCCCTAAGCCCTAAACCGCGGAGTCGTCCAGAGGATTAGAGCCTACAAGGGGCTTAGAAGCCTACTTCTTACAGGAAATAAAAGCACCAGCAAGAGTGGTTGCCTAGAGGATGATTAAGACTGCAGGAAATGCGGTTCAAGCGAGAAACTGGAAATATCAGCAGCCGCCCGCCCCAAGACATAAAAAATCGTCTTGTTTCCATGTTGCAAGTTTTGGGCCTTCATTGTGCGTGGAACATTAGCGGGGCTTAGTAAGCAGGTTTAGAATGGGTATGGCTGGGGTGGATACATGGCTTATAGCGCTTGAAAGTATACCTTTACTAAGGCCTCCCGAACCTGCAAGCACGGACTAGGCCAGGTCTCAAGTACCGGCCATGAGCTGCTATGGAACCTACATGCGGCTAGAGTTTGAGGTCAAGGATTTAGGGCTGAAAGGTTTAAGCCATTGAGCATCGCAACTTGCCGGGGCCAGTGTATTCACGCTTCAAAACAGCCACGAATCCCTGACTCAACCCTAGTAACCTCTTCCTACCCCTGCATCCCACAACTGTACCATGTTCGATTTTTGTAGGCCCCCCCCAAACCCTAAACCCCGCGCTTGCAATCCTAGGAACCCTAATTTCATCTGGGGCTCATGTAGCGGTCCCAGTGCTTCAAGGAGTTCTCGTAGTCCATGATGTGGCCGGATGGCACCCCGAGCTTTGCCATTGAGGCGTCCTTGTCCTCGGTTTGGGAATAAGGGAATATGAAATTCCATATTATAGGTTTAGGGTTTAGGGCTAAGGGTTTAGGGCTTAGGGTTTAGGGTTTAGGGTAATATAGGGATAATGGAAAATAGAACGGAAATTACAATATTCTAACAATGTATATCTTGAGCTTATGTAGGGATAGCGGAAAATACCATGGAAACTGCTACATTGTAATAGGGTATACATTGGGATTACAAGTTGCCGTATGTTGGGCCTCAGGAACCCCGATTCTGATTTTGCATGCGAAACTTTGAGTACCTTAATGTTACTTGAAGACATCTCTATGTACATTCACCAAGTACACTGAGTCATACACCCTGGATCCAGATGGACAGGGATGATGGACATAGGGTATGCTTGGGGGGCTCTGTGATTGATATTGGGATTGAAACGGCTGGGGTGTCCGCTTGAAAAGCCTTGGACTGTCTAAGTTCTAGGGTGTAGGGTTTAGGGTCCATGGTTTAGGATTTAGGGTTTAGGCTTAGGGTTTAGGGCTTAGGGTCTAGGGCGTTTCGCATTTCTGGCCGCCTAGCTTTTAACTAAAATCGCACCAAAGGGCCAGCTTCAACCCTAGAATCCCAACCAAGCGTGGAGACACCCTGCCTGAATGCGAAACCCTTTTACAATGGCCTGAACCCCGAGCCATGAATTCAAGAAACCACCAGCAACTAAACCCTGAACTCTAGAACTGAACTTTGCATCCTCAAGCCTAAACCCGAAACTCTAAGCCAAGCCTCGACCCTAAAGCCAAACCAAGCCCCAACCCTAAACCCTAAGCCAAGCCTTAACCCTAAACCCTAAACCCTAAGCCAAGCCTCAACCCCAAAAAAACCTAAACCCCAAGCCCTACAACCCCCAGCAACTTTTCCTTGCAGCAAAGTGGCCCAGAGTCTGTACTCGGCCGCTGCCACCAACTCCACCTTAGCTCTTCTTCTCTCTACAAACAACCAGAAGGGACAATATGTCCTGTTTCATATAGGGTTTAGATTGGTGTTATATTGGGGTTATATATTGGGATAATGGAAAAGAAAATGGAAACTACTATTAGGGGTTTAGGGTTTAGGCTTTAGGGTTGAGTTTAGGGACCATGGGACCATATGAGTAGTACTTTATTTGGGGATACTAATATAAAGTAAGACTATATCCTCCTTTTGGGGGTATAGTATTTTATATAAGGAATATTATCTTACTAGGTTCAACCACCAAAAAAAACTACCCATATGTCCTGTTTCATATAGCAAGGATTATGGTATCTTGGGGTCTATATTGGGGCCCCCTTATTTTGATGTGTAGAATGGGGGGGGCAATGTTTGCTGTTAGTGGCGTTGTGGTGGTAAATATGAGTGTGAAGGGGTTAACAGGAAGCCTGAACACCGGCCCTTCGTAGACTACAGTATTTTGAAAAGGGGACAATGCTATCGTGTTGCATATATGTAAAGGGCAGTGGGCTCATCCGGGCATAAACAGAAGGCGGCGCTCACTTCTGTCGCTGGTCTACGCCAAAAACCGTCTCAACCATGCCTAAATGTAGGGGTTTAAAGCTAAGGGCCGCACCTGCTATGTAAGGGAGGACCTCCAGGGTAGATCCCAAAATATATTGGTTGGAATCATCCCATAGGTACCCCTGATTTGGACCCCGCATGGCTTTAAGCTTAAACCATCCCAATGTTATATGATTTAGGGCTTAGGGCTTACATGCTACGTGAGACAACGAACAGCTTATAGCTTTCAAGAAGGCTGACCTCGATGGCCTCAGTAGCTACAGATGTCCGAAAGCATTCCAAGTTCAGCTGGCTTGGTTCCAGGTGTCCTGCTTTGCGTTTAGGGTGAAGGCTCAGCGTGTTGCTATATATGATCATATGTCAAATATTATCCAACTCTTAGCGCCTGCGGGCAGTACCCAAACAACAGCTATAACCTGGAAACATTGGGGGGGTGGGTCCACCAAACCCCAAACCCTTAGCCGCGTAAAACGAGAGGACTTGGTGATCCGAACCGTCCAAGTTAGGATTCATTCTGACCCGAGCATGGTCATAGGGGTCCAGATTTTGGGAGCTGCAGTTCTCAAAGTCCTCTTAGAGCAGTGACCACAAGAGATAAATGCGGGCCATTCCGGTGAGGTCCTTCTACATTCTTAATCCGGGTCGGTCTCAATATTCAGGTCCTCCTGTACAAGCAGTTATGAAAACCCTAAACCTCTAGCTTTTGTGGAGCCCTGGTTTGGGAAACTCTCCATCAAGTGGCTAGGGATGAGCCGGGAAATGCTCCACCCCTAAATCCTAAACCCTGAGCCCTAATCCCAGACCCTAAACCCTAATCCTCCAACCCTAACTGCTTCGTAAACCCTAAACCCAAATTCCCAAACACTAATCCCTACATCCTGAAACACCCCCAGCCCGAAATCCTAACCCTTTGAAATTCCGCAGCAGCCGCAAGGTAGGAGGGGTCATACAGCGACTCGAAGAAGCCTCAGACATCATGCAGGGGTTGGTTTACGGTTTACAATTTATGGTTAAGGGTTTAAGGTATTCAGGGTTTAAAGTTTAAGGTTTAGGCCTTTAGGTTTAGAGTTTAAGGTGTAGGGTTAAGAGGCGGGGATAGATCTAGGGGCCCAAAACATGAGAATGTTTAATGGCTTTATAGCCGTTATCAAGGCATGATGGCCCGTAATAGAGTTTCTCTTGAATTTTCTCATTTTAGTTGTAAGGCCAGAGGTAAGTGCTTCACTTGGCAAGGGGTTTAGGGTTTACGGATATTACTGATACTACCCCGGAACAGCTATGCAAAAGAAAGTGGAAAGTGCCATGAACGCTGGGGCTTTTACTCGGTAATGATAGGACTTCAGCTACCAAGACTCCTATAGTAAGGACCCAAGAATTGTTGTACATGACTATACTAGGGTCCCAATTTTGGGAGGGTTGGCAAGCCTAAACCTTGGGGCTACTAAAAACCTCGTAGTGCTCGGAAGGAAGCAATTCCGGCAAGAGTTCATGGTGAAGCTGCGAGACAAGGATGGTGCGTCTATTTAACTCAGTTGGAACTCATTAGCGTCAAGCTGAGAACGCAACAACAAATGCTTCAAAAAGGCAAGTTTATCTGTGGCTAGCGAAGATTAAGTCCAAAACTTGAATAAGGCCATGCTGTTGACATGTTCTGTGTAAAGCACTTTTTTGGTGTGGGCGGTTGAGGTTGTTCTGAGTTGCCATGGTATGGAGACTTAGCTAGGTTAGTCTTTGGTTTAGGGCCCTGCCCCTGAAAACAAAGCTCCGCATCCCGCTCATAGTAAGTGCTGAACTTCTCGGATCATCTTTTGGCATCTACTCAGAGGAACTACACCATGATCGAAACATGAGCACAACTAATTATCAAAGCAAGAACAAGACAAATTTCGCGCCAATGTCACGACACCAGAGAAAGCAGCTGTGATAACATCAAAGCAATAGCAACAGCACGTTCAAGATTTCAGACCGGTCCGGGGTAGAGGTGCATGGTTTGAACTTCGGACTTTGCTGTCTGTAGCCGTCCCCTTTTCAAGCGCGTCGCGTGGAAAGTGGAAACTTGGTTCTTATAGAGCTATATAGGGATCATTACCAAAACTACCGTCCTAGATTCCTTGTATCATCATAGTATAGGGTACCTCTCATACTAGATTATAGGGTCTGTTCTAAGATTATAGGGTTTCCCAAAATTAATGGCAACGTGCTTTGCGAGGCTCCTAGGAACAGAGGCTTCATAAAGCTAAGTCGAAAGCCCACGTGGGGCTCTGGGCGCTCCATGGTAGCTTAAGCAAATCTCTGCTAAGTAGTCTTGTTCTTCACTTGAATCAAACACGTGGTTGGAGCTAGTAAAACAATATTCGTTATATAAAATACTATACCCAAAAAGAGGATATAATCTTACTCTATAATGGGTAGCATAGTATCCCCATATAAAATACTACTCAGCTGCGCTCTCTGTATGGAGCCCCTAAGTCCCTGATCTCCCAACACAACCCACCTTAACTCCAGGACGATCAAAATCCGAAACCCCAAACCCCAGAACCTGGTCCCTAGACCCTAAAAACCCAACCCTAAACCCAAAATCCTAAACCTAAATCCTAAACACCCAAAATCCCAAAATCCTAAACCCTAAATCCTAAACCCCAAATCTTCAACCCTAAGCCCCAAACTCCTAAACCCTAAATCCTAAACCCAAAATCCTAAACCCTAAAGAGTGCTAGCCAGGCAGCACTGCAGGCAATGCTGAGCCTCCGAAGCGCTCAGGCACTTCCTCGGATGAAGTCTGAGGATGAAACGGTGTAGGGTTTGGGGTTTATGTATGGGTTTAGGGTTTAGGGTTTAGGGGCTTAGGGGTTTAGGGTTTAGGGGTTTATAGGGTTTAGGGTTTAGGGGTTTAGGGTTTATGGCTTAGGATTGATACTGCCCCCCCCAATAACAGGTTGGATAATATTTATACCATAGTTATCTATAGACCTTAATAGGACTCCTAGTACAGACTGTTACTGGGTGGGGGCAGTACCCAAGGTGTAGGGTTTGGGGTTCAGGGTTTGTGGCCTAGGATTTTTACTGGGAATCCCAAACAGGGAAGCCCAAGGCTATAGTAGGAGTAGCATAGAAACATATTTCTACGATATTCTTGGGGTGGGCTTCCAGCTGAAGTCCTTTTATGGGAGGTGAGGACATGAATATGGCAGAGTTGGGGGGGGGGCCTCTTTTCAGAAATTCCTGGGCCCATCTGAACCCTAAAACCCTTAACCCTAAAGCCCTAAACCCTTAAACCCTAAACCCTATAACCCTCAACCCCAAAACACTCGGGTTTAGTGTTTAGGGTTCGGTATCAACTGTTGGACCCGAATTATTTGGGTTTAAGGATTCGGGCTTAGGCTATATAGTATACTGGGGATTGTAATTAATGGAAAAGAAAATGGACACTACTATTTAGGGTTTAGGGGTTTAGGGTTCAGGGTTTGGTGGTCATACTGCGAGTGGTCAGTCTTAGTTGGTGGAGGACCGCTTCAACTTCCTCTAAAAGCATTACAGGGACGTTGCTGGGAACCCCAAACAGGGAACCCCAAGAATATAGTAGGAATATACTAGGGATATACCTACCAGCGTCCTTATATTCTATTCCATTCCTACCATATTTTGGGGGTTCCCTGTCTGGGGTTCCCAAAAGAACCCTTTTAGGGCATCCTCTGCTTGTCTTTCTTGAGGAGGCTGTCTTATTGAGTGGCCCTTGTTTGGGGGTTGCCCCTAAAAAATGGAATTTCTCTTTGCAGCAATGCTACATGAATCTAGAACCTTAAGATTGGGAATTCTTAAGGCCCCTTACTAAGCCTAAACCCTAAACCTAGCAGGAGCAAAAAAACCGTGGCGCCTAGGACTTAGGACCCCTATGCAGGGTTTAATTTTGGGGGGTACCTATAATGGGAGTATAAGGGAATCCCAAAGGGTGAAGGGTCTAAGGTCCAAGCTAAGCCCCGAGGAAGAAAGAAGTGGAGGTTCAGGCCATAAAGGCGGGACCTCCCTCCAGCAAACATGTCATGCCTAAAAGGGTCCTGTAGCTATGAATTAGGGTTTAGTGTTTAATAGTTTAGGCTTACTTATGGGGTTCTGGGCGAGAATGAGCTAGTTTCTTAGAAAGATGGTCTGGAAAATGTTGACTTCATGTTGGGTCTAGGGTTTAGGGCTTACGGAATATTCTTTTTTGGGTTTTAGTGCGAGACAAGAATAAAACGACGTACAACAATGACCCAGTTGAGGGTACCCCCTTGGCCCAGCTTCATCAGCGAGTCCTTGCAAGCCGTCAAACCTCAGAGAAATTCAGAGGGTGGCGGTATGGTTGTAGAGTTTACTGTTGATAAGAAAGGGATTTATCGGAAAAGAAATTGTATTATTGGTGTTCTGACAAGATTTATATGGCAGTTTCCAAAAATTAAGGGGACCTCAATATAGACCCAAATATACTACAATCCTTATTGTGGGAACCCCATACTGGGAAACCCTCCAATACATGTACGCATCGACACCCCTATAGTAGTCCCCTATTTAACCCCTTACATACCCCCTTTAAGGAATGTAGACCCTCAACCCCAAACCTTAAACCCTAAAACCATGGTAACATAAAGCGGATTTTGCTTACCCCAACCCCCCGGATGGGGGACCCTATGAACCCTAAACCCTAAACCCCAAATGAATACCATACGACTCTTTTGGGTGTAGGCGTGAAAGCTCGGGGCTTCCTGAGGACACTAACAACATTAGGGTGTAGGGTTTAAGGGTTTGGGGTGTGGGGTTTAGGGTTTAGGGGGGCTTAGGGTTGGGTTTAGGCTTTAGGGTTTGGGGTTTAGGGTTGCAGGTTTAGGGTTCGGGGTTTAGGGCTTCGGGCTTAGGATTTAAAATTCACCGGGTGCTTTAGGGCACAGTACACTTTCATGCAGGGCATTCGACAAGCCAGGAACCCCAGCACCAATGGTTCTCTGTGCTTTGGCGTCTCTTATGTATACATACACATCTAACTACAATATACATACCTTCTGTTGAACACATTCTCTTGCTTCATTTGCGCTTAGGCGGCACAGTATGCATGCGCTTTGCGCACATGGAAGGACCCTACAAACAAAGCCAGGGGGTTGGGAAAAGTGAAAGCCCTCAGGGTAATCAGGGTAATGTGGAGGTCTGAACAAGTTGAGGTACCCCATACCCTCAACACTTGAAACCCATTCCCTTAACCCTAAACCATAAACCTTTAATATACATGTCATAAGGAATCTAGGCCCAGGGTGCTTCAAAATCAGTCATTTTGGCTTTGTATTGTACAGCTCATAGCTGGTGTGGAGCAATGCTCTTGCTGGTGATTGGGCTAGGCAGGAATGTCTGCTTTGTGTGAAGAACGCATCTCCAAAAGAGAGCACAATCTTCATAATCTCACGCTATATTGGGCGCTAGTGTATCCCCATACAAAATGCTCATCGTTTGGGGGGTCGGAATGTCCGTAGTCCGTATTGCTTGGTTTTCCTTCCAACCCTTAACTTGGAATGGGGCCCCACTCAAACACGCCAAGACTATGACATGTGCAAATCCTTTGGAATTAATAATCTGCTGCCACTTTTGCTACTCTTGCTTGTTGCTCTCTGACATAAACCCTGAACCCTCAGTACTGTCCCCCCTCAGCAACAGTTGGATAATAATCATAATATGGTTCTACATAGCCCTTAATAGGACCCCTAATATAGACTGTTACTGGGGGGGGGGCAGTACCCAACCTAAACCCTATGTTCTCTAACATCTTTCATCACTGGCGGATTGTGCCTTGCTGCAGTCCTTGGCAAGAAAAATGACCCTGGGCCAGTTTATTACTTCGACCGGCCTCGCCCCGAATGAATGCTTGAAACACACGAGCTTATAGTCCCCCTTAAGTAGATAGAATATGGGGTATATGGGGATCTTATTATAATGTACCCAAAGCCATATTCTATCTACTTAAGGGGGACTATAAGCCCAAAACTTTAAGCCCTAAACCCCAAACCTGAACCCTGAATCCTAAACCCTGACTCCAAACCCATAACCTATTTCTCAAACCACAAGCCACAACCCTCCCAAAACCCTAGATCCAGAACCCCAAAACCCTTCCATCCACTCTTTATTGCCCTACATATACATCTCCAGTTGTCAAAATTATGGTCCCTTTTTGGATCCCTATTATAATACGGCACCTAATATTTAGGGTACCCCAAAAAGGGCCATAATTTTGACAACCACCCATATAACCCTACGTCTCCATATAACCCCGCATCTCCCTACATGTCCCTCCTACACCATAAACCCTAGGCCCTAAGTCCCAAACCCTAAACCCCATTCCCTTAACCCCAAACCCGAAACCCCAAACCCTAAGCCTCAAACCCTAAACCCAAACCCTAAATCCGAAACCCCAAGCCCAGGGCCTGCAAAAGCCAGGTCGATCAGTCCATGACGTGGCGGCTTGTTGGCCGGGAGATCGCCTTAGCTTGCTTGGGGAGTTAAGGTTTGGGAAGTTAGGATTCGGGAGATAAGGTGTTTGGTTTGGGGTTTAGGGTTTGGGATTTACGGTTTAGGGTTTGGGGCTATGGGTTTGGGGTTCGGGGTTTAGGGTTGGAGCGCCTTGACGTTTAGGGCTTGGGGTTGAAGGGCTTAGAGTTTGGGGTAAAGGGCTTCGCGTCCAAGGTTGACGTTTTTGGGTGAAACTCAGGCATTCCTCAAAATCATGTTCATAATGGCGATCATCACAAAATGACTGCCGACTGTATACTGTCAAAGCACTAGGGTCTCTGGGCTTCATTGAGGGCCAATAACCTGCGGCTTAGAATTGTGGCTCTAAATTTACAGGAAATTGTTCAGGTTGGGCGTGTTTTGCTAGCCAGCTTTGTGTCCATTGTTCAGGTCAGGGGGGGCACATCAAGGAACTCGCCAATTGTTAGCAGGGAATGGAGGATGTGGAATCCCTGTAGTAGCCCCTGGGGCAAATTTGCACTGTCACTTGAACCCTAAATTCCAAAACCACAATAGTGGCTCCATTCTCTTGCCATTTGATCTAAATTCCCTAAGCCACGCATCCTACGAAGTAACACTGCACTCTACACACCTCAAAACTAACTAGAAACCTCAACCGGCACACCACGGTGCCATATTGAATTCCATGTTAGTCCGGGGGGGAGGGTAGGTTGGCCTTTCAAGCCTAAACCCTAAACACCAAACTGTGCCCAAACCCTGAGACAACCCAACAACCCTAAACTCCGAACACCCTGACACTCCTTCTGAGTCCTGACACCCGTAGAGCCAAACCCAAAATCCTTGACCCTCGACCACGACTTCGTAGATAGGGGATTACAAATGGTCATGTCTAGTCTGTGTTGGGTTCAGGGCTACGTCAACATCAGCGGTCTGATTCAACAAGAGCCTCGAGCACCGCCAACCCTAAACCTTAAACCCCTGAACCCTAAACCTCGAACCCTGCACCCTAAACCCCCAACCATAAATCCAAAACGTTAAACCCTAAACCGTATTCCCTCAAGCCTAAGAAAACCCCAGGGCCCGTCCCAGCACCCCCAGTACCTTAATCTACCCTTAATCGGATCCTACTAGGGAATGTTAGGGTCTCATAGCCCATGGTGGCATGTTACAGTGGAGGTTGATGCAACAAAGGCGCCTCGGCAACTTTCACCCAGCCTCGGTCGGGGACCCAAAACGCATGGGTTGGGTTGGCCCCTAAAACCCTTTGAAAAACATAAAATGATAAATATCCCAGGTGCCTACCCAGTGGGTTGGGAGGGGGGATGGTTCAAAGTCTAGGGTTCCAGGTGAAAAGTTGGGAGTTTAGAGGCAATTAAGCGCGAAGGCAAGGGTTCGTGGGTTCAGGGGTTTGGGGCTTTAGGAATTCTAATTAGGGGGGCGGGCTACGCTTCCAGAATGTACCTAGGGCATAGCCTAAACCCTGAACCCTAAATCCTAAACCCTAAAACTCCAGGGCTTAAGGCTTTGGGTCCCCAACTCCCATCCCCAGCTAAACCCTACAACCTCGGAACCCCCAACTCCCCAGAGCCCTTGACTCTCCCTATAGGGTTTAGGGTTTAAGGGTTTAGGGTTTCTCCCCAAAAAAACACCCACTAGTCAGAAATTCACCAAGTACTTGACCTATCTTGACCTATCAGTTCCAGTAGAATATCTACCTCCAGGCCAGATCCTAAACCCAGTCCCTAACCCCTGAACCTAAACCCTACATGGCCCCTATACCATAAACTCCAACCAAAAAAATCCTATCCCAAAGTCCTGCGACCCGTGAAGCTAAGCTGAGGAAAGCCCAAGCTTCAGCAGGTCCCACATCCGGAAGAGACTGGTGACCGGCAAAGTAAAGGCGAAGAGCCTCTTGGGCGACGGCAGAAGAAGAATTACCATAATGGGTATATAATGGAGAATCAAATGGAAAATAAAATGGAAAATGGAATGGAAACTGGGGGAATATAGGGATTTGATGAACTTAAATTAAGTTACCATAATGAATGGGTATATATATATATAGTAAATAATAGGGTTTCCCCAATACAGTAACTTGAATTAAGTTCCTTAACAGCAACCCAGTACAGTGTCCTCTTATTCCTGATGGATGTGGCCCGCCACCTGCCCGGGAACCGCTTTGGAATCTGTTGCGGGCTAGTGGTTGAAACAGAGAGAACGCTAAACCCTAAACCTTAAACCGGGTTAGTATCGTCTGCAGTATACAGCATGCAGGATTCTTCATTCAGCACTAATTAATCTTGCTGGGTTTTGTGGTCCAATCCCCCCCACGCAAAAAAAATGGCGCCTTTCCTCTGTGGCTTCACCCCAGACTTTACCTAGGGTAATGTAGGGTTCAGCCAAATTAGACCGGGGTTTTTCGGGAATTTGCATCATGCTTATGGGATTGCTAGGGAGTACTACTTGTAAATATGGAGGTTTCCCTTCAGTGTTGTTTTGCAACTTTTTGCGAGTGTTTTGGCATAGTGTTCGCGTATATGTTTGGCGTCCAGTTTGGAGACGATGAAGAAAATCCAAACAGGACTCTTCTCTCAATCCTGCAGTGCTCTCAGGGAACTGAGGCTAAGATAGTTCCAAAATACAAGCTCGCAGGGTTTCCATACATAAACAGGTGGCCCCCCTACAGACCCAAACTATTAAATCCCTGTTATAGGGACTCACAGAAGGGAGCCCCCAATTTCGGGAACCACCCCTAATGATAGTGATGCTAGACAAGGTGGTTTCCTCCCTTCTATGGTGATGTCTTAAAGTTTACCAACAGCAGCAAAGACATGAGGAATGCGTAGGCTTGCAACTTATCTCTCTTGATAGTTCTTCATGTGACGACAGTACACTACATACCTCATGTATGCTTGCTGATTGATCAATATATACATATACACATACGTATATATGTATAGATCTCTCTCTCTCTCTCCCTGCGCAATGCCTTTGGTCCACAGATTGATAATGGCTATATTGCAGGTTTTTACAGCCTCTAACATTAACCCTGTTACAGGCCGTTACTGGATGGCGGAAGCACCCGATGAATGCCGTATTTGGCACAGGTTTGTTGAAACCAAGGTCTAGCATGGGGGCCTCCTTCGCATGGCTTTGTGTCGCCATCCTGGTTGCGCGTACCTGGGGCATTCAGTTGGCTTGCAGGATGTCTCGTCGTTTAGGTTTAGAGTTTAGGGTGACGATGTCACCAAGTGTAGCCGTTGCAAAAGGTCGAAGATTTGTGGCTGTTCCCTAGATGATAACCGCTCTGGCTGTTCCTGCCGGTGCTATTGCAAGTAGATTTAGCTGTGTCTTTATTTAGCTGTGTCCTTGACTGCTGCACGTGATAATGCCCTAAGCCTGAACCCTACCTGGAATCCCAAGTGCCTACAGTTAGTAGCGATTACCCCCTAATAAGTCAGCACATCCCATAAACCTTTCGGTAAGTGGCTGTTGATCAAAAGCTTCCCAGTATTTTGCCTCACAAAGCTATAGGATCCTGAGACAATTTCCTCAAAGGACCTTTAAACCATCCCTCAATTGCGGCCCTTAGCCCTGAACCCTAAACCTTAAACCCTAACCCCGAACCCTAAACCTTAAAACGTAAAGTCTTAGCTGAGGGCACGCCGCACGAAGGCAGGAACGTCATGGAGCGCAGGTAAAGCTGGGCGACTGCCGCCACCCATGGCACGCTGTCGGGGCCTTCCTAGGCAGATTTTTTCAGCGTTGCGTTAGGGACAGACCCTAAAGCCAGGACCTCCGAGCGCTTTCCAGGGCCCGCCGGGCCTGGGACTCATGAAGCAGAAAACATTCAAAAAATCAAATTCAGGCGTTCCGGGCTCACAATGCCTTTCAGGGCTTCCCGGCCTCCAAGTGTCCGGGTCGCTCGGACGAATTCGGGCTTTTTCTGGACCGGAAGCGATCTGGCCACTCGCAGACCAAGTCTGTCGTTTCCGGACCAATTCCAGGCTAGCCATCGTGCCCAAACAACAGCAAAAGTAACCTTGAGCACCACGGTGCCCAGGCAGCCACGGAAGTCCTCCAGGCAGCCTCAGAAGAAACCAAACCTGACGGTCCTTGCTTTGGCTTTGGACTTCAACCTATCCGACAGAAGTGTTGAAACTGAACATGTACTTTG
>CAJNIZ010002742.1:943-22295 GCA_905231905.1 Symbiodinium pilosum
CGCGACCCGCAAGGCCATGTTTGAGGACGAACGCAGCAAAAAGCGATGAAGGGACCCAAAGACCTGGTCTAATCGAGGCGGCTTTCATGTGAACAGCTCGCATCACCGCTTGGATAGACCTTATATCTCTCTGCGACACAGAGTTATGGGGCCATCTATGAGCGTCTACTTGGGGAAACCATGTCTTGGGCTCGGCCACTCCTTCAGAACATAATCCCGAAAATCTTGTTGATGACAGCGTCTGCGGATATTACGAACATGTCAAATCCCATCTGATCTTGTATTATAATGTTGATATAAGTCCCTCTTCGACTGTTCAACAGTCCAAAGCTTGACCCTTAGATTTCATCGCCGTATCCGTAGGATATCCCTGAACGAAATCGTCTGGTTCCATGTGCAGAGTGGCCAGCGGCTTGAGATGACGGGTTGTTGGTATCGTTCGGGGCATCGTTCGGGGCATCGTTCGGGGCATCGTTCGGGGCATCGTTGGGGCATCGTTGGGGCATCGTTCGGGCATCGTTCGGTTCCTTGCAGATCTTCTGATTTTTGAGTTTCGGCAGAAATAATTCTTCCAGACTTGCGCGTATGGAAGTCTATGAAAACTGGGGTCGCCTCTCTAGCCCCTCATACAGCAGAATCCTCCCTTGGCAAGACTTCAAGAAATGGATCCCTTAAATTTGGAATACCCGTATGATGGATTTAGCAAAATCCCATATCGAGATCAATATTTCTGTCGGCTCCTCTTGTCAAATCGACATGATTTCTCTCAGGCTCTGGCTCTTGTTGTGAAGTCCTCTTGTACTTTAGGTTGGCTTCTGTTATTAATTCCCCTAGTACATATAAGTCTTCCATCGGGCTCCTGAAGCAAGATCCCATGGTAAATTTTGTATTCAGGCGGCATTCTGTAATAAAATCCCCCTAGTACGTACAGGATCTCTCTCGAGGTCCTGTAGCGAAATCCCATATCAAAATCAGTATGTAGGTGAGTTGGTATTTAAATTCTCCCTAGTACATATAAGATTTCCCTCAGGCTCCTGTAGCGAAATCTTATAGCAAAATCAGTATTTAGGTGGGCTTCTGTCATAAAAATCACCCTAGTAAGTGCATCCTCTCGGGTTCCTGTAGCGAAATCCCATAGCAAACACAGTATTTGGGTGGGCTTCTGTTATAAAATCATCCTAGTAAGTACAGGATTTCTCTCGGGTTCCTGTAGCGAAATCCCATAGCAAAATCAGTATTTAGGTGGGCTCCGGTTATAAGATCCCCTAGTACATACAGTGCTGCTCGCGGGTGTTGATGCAAAATCCCCTAGTAGGCGATATGCCTGCCAGCGCACTCTTTTCGGCTCTTCCAAATACAGCGTCTCCTTGAAGATTTCCTGATGAAGGGTAGCCAAAAAGCATGCAAAGCGTACTGCAAGCGTTAGCCGTTAGCGTCTGCCACATAAGCGGCATTTTTACACCTTCCGTCCGGCTCTTCAAAATACAGTATATTTTCCCTGATGCAGCATCTACATGTGGAGATGCGAATTCTCACCGACTGATGTGTGATAACCCCGGCACAAGTATTGGTTTTCCTAGGTCCTAGGGTGTCCCACTCAAAACCCAAGCTCTGACCTGGTGTTGGATGCGTGCCTTTGACATGTGCTGTTGCCGCTCTGGGGAAACGGCCGCAAGTGGGGGGGGTGTTTGATTAATTGCATCGTGGGCTTCGGAGTGTGTAGGGTTTGGGATGAGAGCGTCTGCTACAACAGGGGTCTATGGCTCAAAAGCTACAATGCTTCGCGGCTGTGGGGCATCAGTTTCCCTCTTGAAACGACCGTGCCATGGTAATGGGACTTGCAACTTCGTGAAGGAAAGGCCAGATTGAAAGCCTACCATGCGAATTCCGAGGCGAGAGGACGAGGACGCTGCATGGCCAAGGTCGGCACTCAGGAAAGACGCTGCGGACGTTACAAGAGGATGTCTGATTGTTTGAGGGCCGGTTCTTTGTGTGCTTGGCAAGCTTGAAAGTAGAAGCAGGTTCACGAAACACCTTGACGGGACAGGCATCTTGCCTGGTGCATTGGCTGATCGCGGAAAACTCTGTGTTCACTGATCGATGTGCAGCTTCCTCCAAGCTTTGAGATTGAGTCTTGCGTATCATCGACGCACAGCAGTTAGCATCCACCTCTTAGAATGCTCTGGCGTACGTGCTTGAAGCCTTTGGGCTCCGTAGGTTTGCGAAACCATTTCCTGATTCCATGTCTACATGTAAAAGTGGGGAAGGCACCTCCGGACCCGTCGGGACCTTCGGGCCCAACATTCCTGCATTAAGTACTTGCTTACAAGACACTTAAAAGGTTAGGCCGTCTTTGTGAGATGGTTCTCGCGTGGCTGGGACTTTGCTTGTCCTTGACGGCTGCAACGCGCCCTGCGCCTGCGGAGGACCGGATTCATGTTGAGCAGGCATAGCAGCAGATTTGTGTGCGAACAGCTGGCAGGACCTTGGTGCTGGGAGTCTGGCCTCAGAAGTGCAGGATCAGGCTATGACAGTTGCCCAACAAACATTTGCCAGAGAGGTTTGCAAGGGTCAGAGTTGCGGTATTGCGTGCGTAGGGCTGAAGACAGGCAATCTCCAGCTTGCTCAATAGTGGGGTCAGCAGCTGCAGCTTCACTGCATTCAGGTTTTCAGTCAGGTTTTGGTGGTCGAGTGTTCCAGCCGACGCCAGCCAAGGCGATCAAGATGGTACCTATCTAAGAGCGTCCCTGCGGATTCTGGGTGTTGCTGGTGACAAGATGAAAGATGCGAATTATTGTGAATGGGAGGGAATTCGGTGCGACGAGGAGAGTAAGAAATGCGTTGAGTGGATCGATGTTGCAGAGAAAAATTTGACGGGTGAGTTGCCCATGGAGCTGGGCAAATTGGCCAATCTCACGAACCTCTGGCTTGGAGAGAACCTGCTGCTGTCGGGCAACCTCCATGCCTTGAGCCCTCTTGTGAAGCTGCGGCAGCTGGAGCTGCCCAACACTCAGATCACGGGAGAGCTGGACGCCCTGCAGGGTATGAAGCAGCTGGAATACCTTGTCTTGTCGCAATCATTAGTCCACGGAAAGCTAGAGGCGCTACAAGAGCTGAAGCAGTTGAGGGAGCTGAGTCTTTCCAGGACAAACGTCAGCGGCGACCTGGGGGCCTTGCAGGAGCTGGTAGACATAGAGGATGTACAGTTGTCAGAGACACAGGTCACCGGGCACCTCAAGGCCCTGCATGGCCTTGGCCATTTGATTCGACTGGATCTGTCCAAGACAAAGATTACCGGGACTCTCCAGGACCTGCTGAAGTTTCCTGAACTGGAACAGGCTGCGCTGCGGCAAACAGAGGTTACTGGCCGTCTGACAAACGATTGGCTGGGTGGGCTTCCACGGCTGAACGTCCTAGACTTGGCGGCCCGTGCCCAAGGCATCAAGCTGTAGCTGTGTTGCGCAAGGCTGCGCCATGCACGAACTCCATTGCTGAGGACAGCCAAGTTCACCTCGTGCCCACAGCGACCGAGTATGATGCCATCACAAAAGGCGTCGCTGTCCACCCGATGCTGCCAGCTCTGAGTGTTCTGGATGTCACTTGTCTGCAAGTGAGCATGCAGGGGAATGCGCCGAGCTTTGTCGTTGAACCTGCCCGGGCTGCTGTAGGTCTCTGGCTGCCCGCTGAACAGCCCGGTGGAAAAGCTGATGTGGCCGTTTGCTTGGTCCAAGCATGTTGTGAAGGTGATCGCGAAAGGGTGCGGCCTGACGGGCACGCTGCCTTACATGGACGACCATCACTTAACCTTTTCGCTCCAGACCTTGGACTTGTCTGAGAACAGCATTCAACGAGTGGAGGGCTTGGTTTCTGGGGGCCTGCTCTCCCTGGCAGACAACGCGGAGGATGCACACCTCACTTTCGACAAAGGGGTCCTCCGCGGAGCTTTTCATCGAAAGATCAATATTGACCTGAGAGGCGTGACTCTGACTGAGCAGCAGGCGGGTGAAGTCATGGAGCTGCTTCCACCACAGCGCAAGGAGAAGTTGGTAGATCGAGGGCGGCTTGCATGCGATGACTTGCGGTCCACAGTGTTGGAAGTCACACCGAACCTTTTTCTGACCGACCAGCTTTGCCGTTGCGCGGTGGGCCGAGCGCGCCTAGATGAAACAAATCTGACCTGTTATGAGTGCGGACCTCAGCCAGCCTTGCTTATGCTTCGTTGTGGTGTGCCTCAAGCCGCTTAGCTCCACTCAGCCTAAGAGGTGCTTCTTCCCAGCTGAAGAGCGGTGCAATTCGGCCAACAGTACAAGCAGCTGGAAGGCTCATGGCTGTGCCAAAGGCCGCTTTGCTCAAGGCAACTTCGCGGGCTGCTCGTGGAAGGGTTTTTGTTTGCTGAGGCTATGAGGGCACTCTGTGCAGCATTTGTGCGAAGAACTTCCGCAGCAGGAATGGTCGCTGCAAGAGGCCAGCTGCGGTTTCGGGCAGGGTTTTTGGTATCGCAGCATGTCCACCCTAGAACTCTTGAGGATGAAAGCAGAACTGCAGCAGGTGTGACGAGGCCACCGAGCTTTCCCGATGTTGGTTGGCTGGAGCTGGGGTGTTGGTCGCCGTGGCAGCAGCAGGGATCTATGTTGCATGGAGGAGCGGGCATTTGCCGCACGACTGAACAGTTGAGCAGTTGACATGAGCTGAATATACCTGAAATGATGTGGGACGACATATCTTGCAGGAATGGTGCCCTGCCGTTGCCTTCGCTGGCAACAGATTCATCTTCATCGTCATCATCCGCAGTGAAGGACGCCAGACAGCATTTGGGTGCACAGCTTCTGACGACGGCATTAATGGGCTTCTTCCCGTGATATCTGAGGCCTTGATTCCGTTGCTGCTTGGGCAGGGTCCTGTGCTGCTACAATTCTTCCAGCTTTGGGGCGTCCTCACGGCGCTTGTCCCTGCAGTGAAAGGTGATGCGGAGCTCACGCAGGCGCAGAGTCAATAATTGCCAGAAATTCTTAGCAGACCCAACTCCAGCATAGTGGTACAAACAACATTCGGCAGACATGATTGATTCGCAGCAAGCGGAATCAGCCTCGATGGTTCATCGGTGCCCATGCTCCCCCTGTCTGTCTCTCATTGTGTGTCACCCTTTCAGTACGTCTCCCCAACATTTCTCCTCCTTGGCAAGTGATCCTCTCCGGACTACCAAACAATCGCAATTTCCCGCTCAAACTTACCATGACAGCTCCGCAAAACCATCCGGAAATCTACCATGTCATGGATGCAAACGAAACGAAGGAGATATCTTATTGGTTGCAGCTGACAGCGGCTGGCGTTCGTGATGCGCTGAGCCTCGAGTGTTTCTACGGCAGGACGGGGTTTCCCTTTGCACTCGTGTTGTCATGGTCATCCAAGCTGCGTTGTTGTGCAATGTAGCTGAACCCAAACGCTCCCAGTGGTTGCACTGGGAGCACCTTCCTTGTGCCCGTACTTGACTTTGTGTTAGGCTGGCCTGGAGCATCAGTGCCTTTGCCTCCCCTAGCCTGCCGCTATTGCTGCTGATTCTTTGCCTTCTCATCGAAGTCATTCACTGGAGTGGATTTGCCTGCTGGAGCAGAGGCAAATGCTGGGCCAGGATGTTGACTATTCAAGAGTTGGATTGTTGACTGGAAGATCTAGGGCCCTCCCAAAATCATGCGTTGCAAGATCCAGCGGTCCAGTGGTGTTGAACTATCATTATCATCACTCCTGGCGTCACACGAGTTAGCTGTCCTGTTGGTCATTGGAAAATGATTTGCAATACATTTCCCTACCAGGCAGGGGCGTCGATTGGGCATTGAAGGTATTCGTACTTTTCTTCATCGGTGGGGCCGCGAGCTGTGAGAAGCTGCTGCGATGCCAGGAGGTGGATGCAGGCTAGGGGGGCTATCTGAAGCACGTTTGCTCTGCAAGCATGAGCACGCAAGTCCATTCTCTACTTCAAATCATGTCCCACCAACCTGGCGGCAAAACAGAGACAGCAGTTCAAGGCAGAGGACAGATGAGACGCACACAAGCAATAGACCTAGAGGAAGCAGCTATAAGCCGGCGTTCAGCATTCGATTTAAGGCTGGAAGCAAGGCCAGGAATAAGCAGAGAACCCTTTCATGAAGGGATCATCATGGAAAAACTTTGAAGTACTCTGATCTTTTATGACGCTGTAGGTATGTTGCAAAGCCAAAGGGGTAGCTGCACAATTCCCATCTTACAGGTTCTGATCGTAGACGCAATCCTAAGTTGGAGGGCAAGTGACAAGGGCGAATTGTGGGATGTGCTTACACTTCACTTGCGATGGCACAACAAGCTGTGCCCATCATGTTCTTGAGATGTTGGATGAAAGGTGGCGATTCTCTGCACGAGCACGCGTTCCGTGTGGCGCTGCCCCACCTGAGGTGCCTCATGGGTGCCAAACGTGTTTTTCCCAGATATTTGACGACTGAGGTGTAAAGATCCCAGCCAGGAAGCCACCTGGGCCAGGGCCTTAGGGACCACATGGTTCAAATCATGACCCTAAAGTATCCCCAAAAATGCATATGTATGCTCGCACGACGAGTAGGCGAGGGTCAAAACTTAATGTACCCAGAAATGGAACCTTCCAACATTCCTCTTCCAAGCCGTAATTGCCCTTGTCTGCCCTAAGGTTTGGGTCGAAGTTAAGTCTTTGAGGTCTGGACCTACGCGACCGCGCCCTCTTGTTTCCTTAATGTAGTAATGTAGTAATGCGGTCATTTCTTGGGGTTTGCTTCTTGGATCCTTTAGGCTGTCTTGGAATCATGAAACTGTTTGTAAAATGCCATGAGGCAATTTACGTGGGATATGGCTCCGCCGTTGCATACGGCGTTATCATCCCCTGCTTCCTGGTCTTCCTCATTGTCAAACAGAACATGGCCTTGGCCGCCAACCGACGCTGTGTGTGCTGGTGGGTCAAAGAAAACGAGGGCAAGAAGGCCAAGTGTCATTATGTACCCTCTATCTAAACCTCGAGAGAACCCGCAGACAACCCCTGCAAATCCTTGAATGACCAGTATGATTTTCAAGAAGGTGATCGCACATGCTGAGCTCATTGAGCCGGTGGAAGATGAGGCAGAGACGGACAAGGCAGATGAAGTGGGCAGGGTGTCTGGAAGTGAGCGTGCTTCACACCAGGTTTAGGGCTTCGGGTTTTCCACTCAACGTTTGTACTTGTAAAGAAAGCTCTACGTCGGACAATTTGTGGAAATGCTGCTGGTCATTCAAAGCCCTCTTTGAACTTCTCAAGACTACTCTGCAAGTCCATGCTTGCAATGTCCTGCACAATTGAGCAACACGTCATCGCCTGAGGATCCATTGGACACTGCCCCGCAGCATGAGGATGGCTCCCGTGGCGGTTGCCATCAGGATGTGGCTGTGCTGCCATTTTTGCACTGACCGCAGTTGTTTCAGCAGAAGCATTTGCCTGACAAGCATTTCTTGTACTTTGTGTAAAGCCAGGGCCGATTGCACAGTGCCTCGCATGATGAAGATAACAAGCTAGCAGGGTCATCACGACATGGCCTTGGCCCAGGATTCTGCGACCGCGGCAGGGCCGCACGGGAAGCACCAGGACTCTCCGATTTTTTGATGGCTGGATGTTGCGGCGCTGGCGTGGACGGTGGACCCTCCCGATTTTGGGAGCTCTAGGGATGACTACTCGAATTTAGTGAACACTCCACCTTCCTGGTCTTCACGTGCATGCTTAAACTGTTGCGCGGTGTGAATCTTCTGCGCATCGACAAGCTCCGAAAGCTTGCAGCAGAACCACTGCAAGTGCCTTGGCCTCGGAGCCGTGCAGTGCAGGGTGCAGGGGCTTACTGAGGGCGAATGCCCCAGCATGCAGCAGCTTTGCTTCCTTTTTTCTCTCCACTACTTCCGGCTCTTTTTGGCTTGTCTCCGGCCACTCTTGTTAAACTGCTTGCAACTGCTTCGTCTTGTAGACTCAATTGAGCAAAGGAAGCATCATGATGTTCCATATGTTCCAACCGTTTCAAAGAGAGCCCGGATTTCGTCATCACGCATTTGGACCACGGTGTTAACCTTGTCCTTGTGTCTGCAACTTGTTGCCTTCTGCTCTTTGCGCGCGCGACTTCCTTGAGCTACCATCGCATGCACCTTCTTGCCTTCCATAGCCTTGCTGCCATGCACATGAAAGGGTTCCAATTGAGCCTACAGCGCTGGTGGTGAACCCTTGGGCTGGAGGTCAAGTGATATGGCATCTGACAAGAAGCTAGTTGATTGAACGTGCGTGGATCTGCTCAAATTTCCGGGCTGCGTGATCAGGGAAAAACCCGCACCAAGGCCGCCCTTGGTGTTTGCAGGCCTCTACATCCTGGTCAGGAGTATGTCATTTCCGCTCTTGCTGGCAAGGCCCTCCGACAAGACTTTACTTTCGGCTGCACCACCCCTGCATTTGTGCTCCTCTGTGCTCACCAGAGACTACCTAAATCCGTGGCCTAGAATTAGCGTCTGTTTTGCTCTTCTTCGCAGTTTTCCATTTGGCGTGATGCGCCCCTGAACGCCAACGGCTTTGTGTCGACCGTCTCTGGACCGACTATGGGGCAGTCACGAATTGTCCAGGGTCCATGCCCGCTGTCCCGTGCCTTCTGTGCGGCCGGCCAGCCTCAGCTGAAGCACCTGATCCGTAGGGCTTACGTCATCTGAGCTATAGGCAAACGCTCCTTGAAGGGGGTTATATAGGGGAGTGCTAGAGGGGATATCAAGGGGATGCAGGAGTTTAGACAAAACCCTAAACCCTGCTTATCTGGTGGCAGAGTTTGAGTCTTTCGACTTTAGGGTGGGCTCCGCGCCTCGCGCGGGTGTCTCTTCTGGATGGGCCTTCCATTCGGTAACCGCGCACAAAGGATTTTTTGGGTCCTTTTTTGCACTAAAATTGTTTAATCCACCTTTTGCTCTGACATCCAAGAGGATGCACAGCTCGATATTTAAAAGCTGACATGCTCATGTTCCAGACATCCAGAGAATCTTAGGAAGCTACTTGTAGATTTTTAAGAGACTTGCCCTGTGGGTCCTCCCAAGTAGCAGATGGAACAAATGCGGCACAATTACAGTGTCACCAATTGGTCACTTACACTAACACTGGAAGCCGAGTTGAGATTGCTGCGCAAGTTGTTGCATTGTTTGAGGCTCTGCTAGCTGCTGGGTAACAGAAATACCATGGCCTTCAACGCCAGGACGCGCAGAGCAAGATAGTTTCCGACAGCCTCCTAGCAGCAGCCATCGCCTACTGCGCCGTTTTCTTCCGCGGCGAGGTGCGCATTGTGCGAACTAGCGACTCGGTGACGCTTGGAAGCATGACGAGCTGCATCCTTCAGGCGGTGCTGATATACAACGGTTGATACTACAAATCCTGCAATATCCTGCATGTCCTTAACCCATTATGGTTCGGTCAGAGAATGGCGTTCCTGTTGATGCTACAAATCCTGCATGTCCTTAAGACATTCTGGTACCGTTAATTCCCACTTGTAAGGTACTTAGCGGATTCTCAGTACCCACGCTCTTTCTCAGGACTTTGGAGCAAACGGTTCCCCCTGACAACAGTGACAACTTCTTGGAATTTGATGCCTCCCGGCTATGCAGGGCCGTCAAATCTTGGTTTTTGCTGGTAGTTTTCCGGCCGTTGGCCTAAGCGGCCGCAAATTGGGTTTGTCACAGGCTTGAGCAGCCATTGCACTAACAGGGGGTGTTGATCCACAGCCAAATGTGTCATCTAGCTTGGGTACTGGGCATGTGACTTTTCCCTAAGTCGGTGCTGTGCGTAACCTCGTGAGCTTTGAGAGGTGTTTGGAATGCCAGTACCGGTGGCATCCGCAATTTGCGCAGGCGACGAGCCTGATTTCGACCATGTTTTCGAACATCACTTCCAAAGAGCACAAGACCGACATCGAGCTGCGGCGGTGCCAAACCATCACCAGGCCGCTGTCAGAATCAGCGCGCATTTTCACGGAGGGCGTTTTTTTCTGATCGTTTTCCTGCTTGCTGCTCGTGCAAAAAGTCAGATGTCTTTACGTCTGCGAGTCTTACTCATCCTCTCACGAATTGAGCACGGAGCAGATTTTTGGAGAGCTTGAGGTTGCCTATCAGTCTGGTGGCCCCACTCCAGTTAAGATGTTTCCATGCCAGGTGGCAAGGCATCGGTCCCCCAAAACCACCCGAACTCACAATGTACTTGCTTTTGGTCACTCAGCCCTGGTTGTCAGGATGCTGGCAGAACACGAAATGATGGAACAAAAGGCAGGGTCCGACCGCCCCTGGGAAGATTTTCATCTTATTAGTAGAGGGAGTACAGCAAGCGCTGCTTCTGTAAAAGAGTTGGACTACTTGATTATGGGGATCATGTGGAGATTATGGGGTCCCCATTTGAGGTCTAGCCTCCAGTGAAGTGTCTTTGGCCATCGCATTCATCCGAGGCATTTTGGCCGGTGCCAAGACAATCTTCTTCAAGTACGTGCCCTGGCCGCAAGGTCATGTATTCAGGATAACATTCCTGTATCCTAATCTGCCTCCTTAGCTAAGAGCACGCACGTTTGTGACAACAGATTCTGACAAATCGACCGCTGACGCTGCACACATGTGGACAAGACCGTCAACACTGTATGTGTTGGAGGTTGCCTTGGTTTCTTTCCTTGGATTGCAGGCCGCTTGCGAAGATGTGTGGGTGGAAGCGTCGCTGAAAGTGGTTGCTGTGGCTCTGGTCACAACCGCATCCTGGCTGAAGATGAGACCTTGACCATGCACCCTGAACCCTAAACACCCTAACCCTCAAAGCGTGTCTTTTAAAGCAGGTGTCAGTGAAATCTGTCTTGCTGACCCTCTTCATCACTGTCGGAATGGCCATCCTCTTGGGTGCCCAGAAGCCGTATCAGCAGCGCCAGGCCCGCGTGCTCGGCTTCATTCACATCTGAAGTCCAAACTTTGAGCAATTCTGCATCTTTGGCGCACACTTGGGATTGAATTGAATAGTCCAAGCTCTGTTGCGCAGACTATTCGCACGTCATTTTGAGGGGAGATGGCGTGTTCTTTCTACAGAGGGAGAGAGAGAGAGAGATTTCAAATGTTCGGTAGTCGGAGTCTGAGCCGGTGCGCGCTTGAAGACCTGACCTGCTTGGGGCATTGCCCCAGCCCTCTCCCTTGGGAGGGGGTGTAGCAGTGAGAAGAAGAAGAAGAGATTTCAAAGAGGGGGATGTGGAATTAGATCGAGTTGTAGAGGTTCTTTCTTTTTTCTTGCCAAGCTTAGCTGCTTTGGTACTGTGCTTGGCTGGATCTGGGGAGCTCAGAGTGGGATTCATGCTGGTCTTCGAAGCATTTGCCGGCGGTCTCCGAAAGTAGTTTGTTCCATTCAGTATGGGGTCAGATAGCTAAAGCCATTCTCTGACACAGAAGCTGCTCGCTTGACTCTTTGGTCCCTGGAGTATTTGAATAGGTTACGAAGTATGTCGATCAGTGCAGTACCAGCACCTTTTACGTGAGGTAAGTGTTCCAACTGTGGTTGGTATCTTGCAGGTCAATGATCTTCAAAGCGGTTGCTTTATCTGCTTCCTGGCAGCCTTTACAGGAGGGCTTGCAGGCATCCACACGACAATTTTGGGAGAGACTGAAAGCAGATGACATGTTTGAGACACCCCACGCGCTTGTAATTGCAACGCTCCCTTACTCAACTCCTGTCAGCATGCTGATTTTCAAGCATGTGCTGCTTTGGAGCAATTCCCGCAGCTGGGCTAACCTGGAGTAAGCGAAGGTGCCACCTGCATCCCCAATTCGTCTCTTGGGAGCTTTGCGTGTTGTGGCCCCATGCGAGGTGGCATGGTTCAGGCCACAGGCAGCCTTTTTGCCGGAGGACAGGGGTTCACGCACCTGCGGGCTTATCAGGACTGTACTCTGTTACGTACAGGGGCGACATCACAATGCTCACATCCACTTTTTAACCTTCATTTTTGGTACTGGAGGGCTCCTCTCAGGGTTCCATTCATGTACCGTGTCTGCTTTTTTTCTAGAAATGGAGTAACTGCAGGCAGATGACGCTTTACTAGGGAGGCTTACCCCAAACCGTACACCTGAACCCTAAATCCTAAATCTTAAACCCTAACCCTAAACCCTACACCCCGGTCTAAACCCCAAATCCTACAGTTGAACCCCAAATCCCCAAACTCCAAAACCCTCGCCGCTAAAGCGCCTGGCCAAGGCTTGTCTGTGGCAGCCTTCGGCTTCTGGAAAGGCTTTTATCATTATTCCATCCCTTCTTATCCTTAGTACCAGTATCATTGTTCTAAGAAGAATGCCGGTTATTGCATTAGTACAACGGTTACTAATACTACCCTTATTACTTCTTCTACTACTTCTTCTTCTGCGAATGCTACTGCTACGGCTGCTGTTGCAACTACTACCACTACCACCACTACTGCTACTGCTGCTACTACTACTACTACTACGACGATCGTTTTAACATGATTGTAAGGTTCTTCTGCAATTATTTTTGTTTGGAAGAGGCCACAGCCGTTGGCGTCTCCTCGCCCGGTGCGCGCTTGCGGCGCCTTTCCTTGTAGCTTTCGTGCAGATGCTGCGGCCAGGCTCAGAAGGGCTATTAAATAGCAATAATAGAAGAAAAATAGTAGTGATAGTAGAAAACTTCGTAGTGTTAACAGTAGTAGCAATAGTCATAATAGTAGTAGTAAAGCGGCAGCAGTAAGCATAGGAATAATGGTAGCAATGGTGATAACACGGTTTTTGAATCGAGGTAATAATTCTGGGCCAGGCCAAGACGGGCTACGCTTGGCTTAAGCCAATTCTCGCAGTGCTGCCTTCCCTGTCCAGGGAGACTGAGGACGCATTCGCCAATTACAGAGAATCAAACGGAAAAACACTTGCAACATTCAATGGAAAGTGGAGCTAAGTTTTCAGTGCTTCAGTGTTGCAGAGACTGTGCTTGCCTCCATCATCTCCTTTTGGCGCCCTGACGGTGCAGATGGCCCCGAAGCCCTCGCACTGCGGCTCCACCAGGCGCCGGATCCTTTATGAACCCTAAAAAACCGAGGGCAGATGGTAGGGGGTCGAATCTTGACAACCCCTCAAATAGTAGAATTTGATTGTGAGGCCTCCAAAAAGGGATCCTTAATTTATGGAACCCCCCCAGACAGCTTCCTTCGGTGCAAGCACTCTTCCGGTTGTGCAGTGACGTGTACGTTGCAACAGGGCCGCTTCCCAGGGTTGTTAAGCTGGAGCCGCCACATGGGTTTGCTTTAGACAGCTGCAATTCTTTTGCATACTGCTGGCATGTTTCTGTTTCAATATTGTGCCTTGCACGGAGAAAATGGTTGACAATGTAGTTTTCGTTGTTGCGTTGCATCCCTAAACCCTAAACTTTAAATCCACCTGGCCATCAGGAAGCCAAGGCCAAGCTAGACAAGGGCGACACCGCGGAGCTCTCGGTGAAGAAGGTGAAGTTCGTTTAGGCGGCGCTTATTCTTCTTTACCGCAGGTTGGTCGGGGTTATGTCGGGAGTAAATATGGATAATGGAAAAGAAAATGGAAATTACTACATCATAATGGGTAAGTAGGGAACAAGAGACTCTACTCCCTATATAATCCCCATAGAATATGCATTCCCTTATTCTCTACTAAGCAGAGTAAGTTCCAGGGTGAGGAACTCGAAGAGCGAAGTCACGCTAGTGCTTCATTGAAGTCAGTGCAGCGGTGTCTTTATAAGCTTCAGCGCCATCATCGCCAAGCCATCTACGTAAGCCTTCAAAATACAGCGTGATGGAGACTGAGATGTTGGTTAGGTGGTAACAAGGGCGCCCGCCATCAACATGTATATCCCCGCTTTAGCAGGGAACACGTGACCCCCCTACTAATTTTAAGGCCCTTAAGAGGAGGGGGTTTATGAATCAGGGGTCCACATTGTGTTCCGCGATTCTCAGCCAGAAAATGCTCCGGGGCTTGGTTGAGATACATGAGCTGTAGCCTAAACTCCTTAAACGGCGGTTATATATGGGATTATATATAGGGGAATAGTTTTTAACGGGAGTTTAGACATAGCTCACATGGAGATGATGAAAGGAAGTTGGTGAAGCGTGTCCATTGCCATTGGGCTAAAGTTTGGAAAGATTTTACGAACCCATGCAAGAAAGTGACCTCATGATTGTTGCAAGTTACACGCGCATCGGTAGGGCATCGCCTGATACTCCCGTCGCCAGAGAGGGCCATGATCGTTAAGTGGAGTGCAGATTTTCCTTGGGAGTCAGGCACAGCAAGTTGTGATCATAGGGGACCCCAATTTAGACTCCCAAATGTTATAATCCTTACTAGTTGGGAACCTCCCATTCTTGCTGCGCCCCAGAAAGCGGCCCAACTATTGGCTTCAAAGTGCATCCTGCGCTGCATTGGGAGCCTTCCGCACCTTCAACCTTAAACACCGCCTCTGCCTGTGATGCAGAAGCGGATGGTGTAGTTCTATCACCACAGTTGTGTTCGTCACGCAGCCAAGGCTTACCCCAAGCCTCAGAGATTTTTGTTGTGGCAAGGTGCGCCTCGCCCTTCGGAATCCCCACGGTAGCCCTCAGATTTGTTGGCACTCAACGGTTGAGGGGTCACACTGTCTAGTCAACTCCAATCTGTTCAGCTCGATGATTTCATTGACCAAAGCATTTGGGCATGATCAAAGGAGGCGGGAGGCCATATGCTTGGATTGCCAAGACTGTCTAGCATATAAGCAAGGCTTTGACGTTTACTGCCCCAAGTGGAGCAGGTAGTTAAGACCGCAAGCGGTGCTTGGGAGCTCAGAATGTTGATGTTTAGAGCGTGCACACAACTTGCAGACCAAGCTTGAATTCAAGCGAGCAGAAAGCCCGCAGCCCATACTTCCAGTCTACTTTTCCCCTGATTTCCTACGAACTAGGTCAAAGTAGCCAGTTTGCTTTTAGAGAACTGATTGGAGGCAGCTCCGTGCACGTCTCCGTGAAGATTGGGTACTTCACTTGAGCGGCTCATGGCCACCGGAGTGTTCACACAGATGTGTGAAGTGTGTGCAAGCAAGCCGGTTTCTGCATGGCTTGCTGTGCTTACTCCAGCCCTTGTCGTTTCTGACGTGGGGCACCTCTGAACCCAGTCAGCTTACAGGTAGCTGGCCACGGACTTGATACTTGCCCTTTTCTCATGCTGGAAAAAGATTCGGCCTTCACTGTGCTGCTTCTGCTTGTTGCACCAACTTGTTCACGCACATGTCCCAATGATGTCATGAGTTGGCTCGCGTGTTTGGAAAATGATCATATTGGATCTACACGGAGGATTCCTTGATCCCTTTGTAATCTTGCGGCAACGCTGCCGAGGAACACGTAGCTTGGAAGAACCGGGACCCTGTGATGGGCTAAAAACGGAACATCCTCCATATCTCCTTTCCAAAAATGTCGCTGGCTGGCATATGCAGCGGAAGATGAATTGAAACCCACGTCTCCACACACGTTCCAAACAACTCGAACGTTTGCAGCTGCATGACCGGTTTTACCCTCTAGAACGATGGACAGCCATTGGGTGAAGCCCGCTCTGACGCGCCATTTTTCTCAAAGCAAAAAGTTGCCCCCGGCACGGTAGCTGGCTACACACCTTCGCACACCTTTGCGACGCCAACACCTCCCGCCACGCGCTCCCCAACGTAATGAGCTGCCGTTCTGCCCCCCCGAGTTCAACAAGGCGCTGCATGCTGCCCACGGCAGGAGGGTTTTTGAGCGCCTCACCCAATGCACTTGTACTGGACCGGGAGCGAAGCAGAGGAGGTAATATTGGGGTAATATTGGGATACCAGAAAACACAATGGAAACTACTATGGGACCTTTGTTGGGGATAATAAATGGGACATCTGGGATGACGGGCAGCGTGATTCTGCCCGCCATGCGGCCAATTTGCACGTCGCATTTACATTGCGCCTTGCCAATGCTGGCAGGCAATTTGGCCAGCTGAGGCACTTCTTTGGAAGCTGCCTTGTTTGCCCTTTTTAGGAGTCCTTGCACTCAGGATTATAGTGTATTGGGGTCCATTGGAAGATGTGCAGACTTGTGGTGTGCTGCCATGTGGTTTGTGCATGACGAGAGGATCCGTTTGTAACCCTAAGCCCTGAACCCTAAACCCCGGAACGAACCGTGCCTGCTGAGTGCCATGCGTGTGCCTACACCCTAAACTCCCTAAACCCCAAGTTTTGCTGCATGCCTTGCGCAATCTCGGCTGTTTCAGATAGGGGGGGCATTGGTCGTGTCCATGGGCGCTTTTCCGGCGGAAAGGCAGGGGAATTCTACCAGATGCACAAGGTATGGAAATTAGGGGTTTAGGGTCTAGGCTTTGCAATTCTTGGCCCGTTGCACACGCGCTGTTTCAATCACGCCGCTTTTTAGTATGTCGTGCTTGAAGGTGCGAACGGCGTTGGATGGGCATGTCCAGAACTATTGCCAGTTGGATACAATGACAGTTGCCGGACGCAACGACAGCATGTGATTGGCACCATTCTCCACTACAAAACCTGTGTGCCTAAAGTTCGACCAGTCTTTAATGGGCATGGGCCTTAGCTTTGTTCATGTTCTCCTCATCAGGCGCCACGTGAGCCAAAATCTGAACTCCTTAAGAGGGTTTATATAAATGATATACGTTTATATAGATATGTAGAGATAAGGGGCTACTATAGGGGTCATTGAGGGGGACACTATAAGTTTTGCTCATGGGTCATGTCATAGAGGGGCAAAACGTCTCGCATCCGAACATTTTTTTCTTGCACTCCCCCATTTTTGGTCAGCTGCTGTCAGCTGTCAACCAACCTGCGAACCATCATCGGCATTGAATTGATGGTTGCCCCTAGGCCTTAAAACCTACAACCCCAAACCCAAAACCTTAGAACCTAAGCAACCCGAACGCTAAGCCGTGGGCATGCAAGTGGCCAAAAACCCTGATGGCCGGCAAGTGTTTCTGTTTCGCGATTCCAGATGAGGGTCTAGGGATTAGGGTCCAGGGTTTAGGGTTTAGGATTTAGAATGGATTTAGGTTCTATTTCCTCAACAGTTTGAAGGCCGCAAAAGATTGAAAGTCTCATTCCCAGCAATTGCTTTTCCTGAGTATCCTGAGTGTAGAGTGATATAGTACAACATAGTACTCTAGTAATGTAGTGGTACATAGTTAGTATAGTATTCTAGTAATAGATAAGAAAGTACTCTAGCGACATAGCACTTTAGTACTGCAGTAAAGTGGGTCCGCATTTTTTGGAAACGCAACACTCTTGGACCTCACCTCCTACACATTTTACCATGTTCGATATGTGCGGCGAGAGCGTTGGTGTCTGAGACTTCATGCAGGAGTCTCCCAATGACACCCGTAGATTTCCGGGACACGCTCCGTGTAATCCAAGTGACATGGTGCAGCAGGGGCTTTGGACGGAGCTGCTTGCGCAGTCTAGGTTACAGAGTTGTAGTGCTTCCTAAACCCTCAACCCTCAACCGCATGGACCCTGAACCCTATGTGTAGTGCAGTATGTCTCCGCAGGTTTGGGTGCCTACTGTTCCGGGTAGGCCCGTGAAATATTTAACATTTTCCCTTATGGCTTTACTAAGGGACCCTATATACTAACATTTTTCAAAACGGCTTTAGGGGCCAACCCAGTGTTCTTTGATTTCCGTGTTGTTCCCCACAGTTGAGCTGCAGTCTAAACTCCTTAAAGGGCCTATATAGGCGATTATATAGGGAAGCAGTATACGGATCATGAATTAAGGGCGATGCTCGGAGTTTAGACTACAGCTCATTTGGGAAACAGGGACTTAACCTTAAACCCTAAACCCTAAACCCCTAAACCCCTAAATTTTAAACCCCTAAACCCTAAACCCTAAACCCCTAAACCCTAAACCCCTAAACACGAAGCCCTCCAAAACCCGAGGCACCTTGTAGAGCTGCTAGCAAAGAGCGCCTTGGCGCCCATCGGCGTCCAAGAGCGAAGTACCGCTAGCGCCGCGAATGTTGTCTTCTGCAACTTGGTGGGACATTTGGGGTTTAGGGTTTAGGGTTTGAGGGCTTGGGGCAAAACTTTAGTGGAAGATTTGTTTGGGCATGTTTGGGCTTTCCCAAAATGATTCCTGGGGTCACTATTGTAAACGCTATAGTATTTGAGGGTCTATATTCGCGCCCCCCCCCGCATGTATGGAAAGGCAATATGTTTCAGCCTCAGTACGGGTGCCTTCAGGGGTTGCGGAATGTTACGGGGATATATTGGGTTTAGGGATTTCTCGGCCCCTTAGGGATTGCGTTCTTTAGATTTAGATGTTATGTGTTAGTTATTTTAGGCAGGATATTTCTTAGGCCGGAGGGATTGGTGGGGATAGGCGAGATTGTCCTGCAATTTTGGCATTGTAGAACTTTTGGGATTCCTCCTTCCTATATTACGTGAGCTACAAGGTAAGCGTTTATTGGAGGATCAAAGAGCAGCGAAGGACAGCACTTTGTGCATCCGTGGGGCCCAAGGCATTTGGCGCCCTTGTCGGGAAACAGCACGAGGTGTTGAGGTCATGATGACGGTGCTTCCAGACGCACCAGCGCCCACAGCGCCCACAGCGCCCAATGCACAGAAGCCTGATTTGAAGCCCTCTGCAATCCATCAGAGAAGCCTTACCAGACTTTCAAGGCCCCCAAGCATTTTCCTCGGCAAATCTTGCAGAGTTCAAAAGGGGTCTCCGTTGTGAACAGAGATTTCATGAGGGTTTGTGCCAGGAACACGGCTTCGCTTGCTGTGGAAGGATCTAAGGTCCAGGACATAGGGTTTGGTTTGGGGATGTTTAGGGCTTAGACTTTTGAAGCTTCAGTGCTCGGAAACTACTGTTTAGGGATTGGGGTTTAGGGTGTGTAAAACGGAACCCTACTAGTTTCCATTTCTTTTCCATCATGCTAACATAAACCCAATTTAAGCAGGCAGAGGTTTCCATGCAGAGGTTTCCTCCAAAGCTGGAGTCTTGGTCGAGCTCTGGCTTGGTCATCACGCGAGCACCAAATATTAAACAGGAGCAGCTTTCTCACAGCTTGTTCGGGCCCCCGCGCTGCTCAAAGTCCATGGGGCAGATTTCCCGAAACCGTGTGTTGCTTCCTTTCAAGTTGCCCTCCGTTAGTAGTTGGAGTCCAGCTACCGTAAACATGGGCCACTTGCTAAGACTTTTGCTGCGCCAAGGGGGAACTGGCCGATTGGAAGGGTCTGTTTGATGGTCACATTGGCGCCCATGTCAATAGCAACTGTAGTCATTTCGGCTGGTTTCAGTTCTTAAGCCAGAAGCAGGGAAGTCAAGAGTTGCTTTATGCACCACAGTTGCCAGCATTTCAGGAGAGAAGGTTGGACGCTTGATCCTAGATTGTTTGCGGCCCACAGGGCTCTTTACAAATACCAGCGGCCAGGCAAAGTCTTTTCAAAGCTGCTGCTTTCGGACCGGACGCTTCCGAATTGGTTGCAGGAGAAGACTCCGTGTTCGTCTTGCCTCTGACCGGATAGCTGTCATTTGGCCTGTTGGCATGGGATGGATGGCAGACAACGTGGACTTGCCGAACCTCAAATTCAAGCCTTCAAAAAGGCTGCCCTGAATGCTACACCCCTTGTCAACCGAAAACCCAAAACCCAGAAGCCCATACTCCGATTTCACCCTAAACCCCAACCCTAGCATGAGGACTTCAAGAGGTGAGCTTGGTCCAAGCTTCAGTGCCAAGTATAGCAATGCACTGTGCTGCAGACCCCTGATTCATTTCCCTGGTGCTTCATGCGGATCGGGGGAAGGGTCTTTAGGGAGCAGTCTAAGGGAGCCCTAAACCCTAAACACTAAACCCAGTGGATTATATGGATACAATGATCGGGATACACTGCTCCACTCTCCCTTCAGCACCAGCCGGTGCATGGTGAGAGACAGAATCAAACTTCCTCGTGTTCGCTTTAACCACGTGGATGCTATTTGGGTATTTGTAAGAAGGATCCCTCTGGAACCCCTAGTAAGGACCCCCCCATAATCTCCTTATAGCCCCTATGTATATCCCTTGAGATCCCTGGCAGCCCCCCCTGAACCCGTAAGGTATACCCCTGTAAGTATTCTACCACTACCATAATCCCTATAATATAGTAGTTTCCATTTTATTTTCCATTCTCCCTATAGTATATAACCCTAAACTCTAAGCCCTAAACCTCATGGCAGTCTGCATCGACTCTGATGGCTGTCTGACAGCCAGCAAGCAGTTGTGCCAGACAGTGCTACGAAGGCCCTGAATGGGACTGAGATTTGGTGTTGTCCTGCATGCTCGGTTCACATATGACGCAACCCAGGCAGGTCTTGGCATGTGATGTCCTGGCAAAGACCAAGGGCCCCACAAGAGTGCAATTCAGGATGCATCCTGCCGGATACGAGTAAGTCTGCGCAAAGCTTGCAGCCTTTGGTCAGTGACCTTTGCTTCCTGTCCGCTGGGTTGCTGAAACAATGGCTCGCATCACAGCAGATTGACAAGTGTCCACAAGACTGATCTCCTGTCCAGCAGCATAATAGACCAAGCTCCAGCAATCCAATGATCCTGTTGACAGCTCAGCCCTCAAGCAGCTTCCTCAAAGCGGGCGCCTGAAGGAGAATCATTTGTGAGATAATGCTTTGCAGGCGCATCTTTGGCTTGCTCACGTGTGCGCAAGTTTTGACGGTCAAAGGGCTGCTGCACCCCAGGCAAGTCAGCTTCAATGCATCTCGAAAAAAGAGCCGCGGAGGGTGCAGCATGCACAAGTGTTGAGAAGGCCAGAAGACTCCATCGGAACATGTTCTCAGGCTCTGTCGTCAGAAGCGTTTTGCTGGCGCCAGGCCCTGACTTTTCGAAGCAAATAAACTGTAAAGCTCATGCAGGGGCGGCGTGCTATTTCACCGCCAGCACCAAAGTTCCTTGGCCAGAAATCCCTTCGTGTGGTTTGCTGGGCTTCTTTCAGCGATCCCTTGAATGGCCACCGCAGTCCGGGTTGGTTTTGATGGCTGCCTGCCAGACGGCGGTCAGAGAAACCCCAGATTTCCTCTTTCGGCCTCCCCGCGCGGCCGTCTGCCTCAGCTTGCTTCACGCGGAAGTTGCGCAGGTGTGCGCGCCTGGCAGATGTGGCATGGCTTTGAGGTGCGCAGACATCAATGAGGGCAAATCAAGTAAAACCCAGAGTGCTATCATCGGGGTTGCTGCAAGTGGAGACCGCGCTCATGGTTTCCAATCACCAGTAGCCGCAGACTCTCCGTGTTAATCCCCTCCCCCTACTAATAAACCCCCCCACCCCCTAATA